>PVKS010011888.1:0-30800 GCA_004027875.1 Aplodontia rufa | reverse complement strand
ATCTCTATATACTTCTAATAAAAAAACCAAAATATTCCAGTTTAAAAAAAAAACAAAACTAGCCTCTTCAAATGCAGCCAGGGGCTCAGGATGGGCTGAAGCAGGAGGAAGCAGGAGGATTGTAAATTCAAAGCCAGCTCAGCAAGTTAGTAAGACCTTAAGCAACGTAGCCAGACCTTGTCTCAAAACAAGCAAACAAAAAAATAAAAAGGGCTGGGGCTGTGACTCAGTAGTTAAGCACTCTTGGGTTGAATCCCTGGTACCAAAATAAAAAGAAAGAAAGAAAAGCAAGAAATGAATGGGTTGGGGGTAACACCTGTAGCAGGCCACCTGACATCAGCAGACACATACAGTTGCTGCCAAACCATGGTGTGGCTCGAAGGGAGCTGAGGAACACCTCCCACACTCTGGCCTCTTGTGGTGCCTCTAACTGACAAAAACCCAACTGAATGCCAGAGGAAGGAAAAGCTGGTGATGTACTTCATCTAAATTAGCTTCTCTTGGAAAGGTGCAGAATGGATTCAGTAGAGACTAGATCTGATGAGGCAAGTGGGTAGGATTATGCACAAGTTATAAAAGATATTGTTGTACTTGGCAATTTGAAGATCAAGGGTGTAGTGAGAGGAACACCATGGAATGAGGGAAGAAGGCAGTTTACAGTAGACTGAGGGGAAAGGAGAGGTGTGAAAATATGAATATATCTGAGACTCAAAATCCTAAATTGGGAAGGTGAAGAAAAAATAAGAACTGAGAGAATTAAGTAACATGCTAATTGTATAACTTTATAGCAAGTGCTCAAAAATAGTTTAAAAAAAACCCCACAAAACAAAACAAAAACCAAAAAATAAATAAAACTGGGCACAGTGGTGCACGCCTGTAATCTCAGTTGCCAAGGGGGCTAAGGCAGGAGTATTGCAAGTGCAAAGCCAGCCTCAGCAATTTAGTGAGGCCCCAAGAAGGAAGATGCAGTCTGGGGCGTTCTATTGAGACAGATGTAATGATACAAGCTGAGTGAAAAGAATGGATGGACAGATGCACGTCTGCTGAGGCAATGTCTATGGAACATAGGGACCTGAGATCCAGAGCAGGATAAAAGACTTACTTTTGACATATATTTCACCTAAAGACCAGGTTCTATGAAACTGATGATTATGACAGACAAGAGGACATTGGAAAGCTTGGCCAGGATTAGGATCCCATGGAAGGCTATGGTTATTTCCTTGGAGTGCTTAATGCCTAGTCTGATGTGGCCATTATAATCTCCAATAGAGACAAACTGCCCTGAAACTGGTCCACAGGCCAGCAGAGGTTTGCTTTTTGGCACAGGAATAATTTTTGAAATCTCATCCTTGAGGGATATTCCTGAGGGAACAGTCAATGATCTAGGACTCCTTAATGTGCAGAAGGATGCAACTTCTTTTTTATTTTAAACATTTAGCTCAGTCACGTCTGCTTTTCTTCATGCTTCTGTCCCCACCAAACCCTGCCTCTTTCTTTCAACTTTTGTTCCTAATCTTATTCAGGGTTGAAAATTGTTGACCCTTCTCTAACCGTCTGTAGGTTGTAGAGGTGGAAATAGGGCCACTGATCACTAAGCTAAAGCTGTGAGCATTGGAAGATCCCCTCAGCAGGGAAGATGAGTAGATTAGTTATTCCACAGCAACTCCATTTGTTTTGATAAACAGAATTTTAATTTCTGTTTCAAATCATCCATTTTACTTGAAGGATAATGTTCTTTTTATTTAAGATACTTCACTAACACATATTAGCAAACTTTGAATTTAAAAGTTACATTTTCAGGCTTGGTGTTTGTGGAGTATTGATTGACAGATTGAATTAAAATGATCATATTCATAAAATTCTGAGTATTCAAAGTAATAAATGCATAAGATTTTGCTATTCTAAAATAGCAATGTAAGATTGTGGACACTAAAGCAGTTTAAACTAACACATACTTACAGTTGGCACCACGTATTGGGTCTGTTTCTGCCTCACTTAACTCTGAGATTAAGATTTGAACATGATCTCCAAGTCCTTGAGTTTATCTACCTCTTTTTAAGAAAACAAATGATTTCTGACCAAAGTTAATTATAATTTGCATGCAATAGATTTACTAAATTGCTTCCAGATCTGCATTTACAAAAATGAGCAGACTGGAAAGAAGTATTTTCACTGTAAAAAGAATCTTTGTTTTTGTCCAAATGTATATTTTCTTTAACTATACATGTTCAATTGATTTTCTCTATAACTAAAAATGTCTAGAAAATCTCAATAGATTTTGAATGAACATCTCTGTAGACAAATGCCTCAATGTTTTATTGCTTTTTTCATCAGCTATTATCTTATAGAAATGCAATTTTACTTGTAAACATTGGAAAAGTGGAACTTACTGGGAAAGTTTTGCCACTAACCAAAAATACAATTCCTCTCCTGTTTCAATGATTGCTTGCCAGTGAATGCCTAAGGGCTTTACTGAAACAGATTTTGAGAATAGGGGATGTAGGTACGGGGAGCTGTTCAGTTAATGATCTCTGCTATAATCATGGAATGGGAAGATGTACTATATACAATAGTACAATATAAATGCCATACCATAAGCAATTGAGTGGCATTTCTTTAAAAAAAAAAAGGCATCTCTCTGATAAAATTTAGAATAGGAAAAAAGCTTGCATGACTGTATGTACTCTCATGTATGACAGTCTAAAATTCTTTGATTATCTTAGATACTGGCTGTCCAGTAAGCAGGCAGAGAAAGTTAAGTGAGTGACATACTCTCATGCCTCCTACTTAAACTATTATGTGCTAATTGGACGTGAAGCTAACAGTGCCTTTACCAAAAATAGTAGTTATAATAAGACTTCTAGTAGCAAATTAACAATAAGATACCATATTTTACACATTTGAATGTATAAGATTTAAAAAACTGGCCATACTAAGTGTTATGGAGGATGTGGACCAACTGAAATGCTCATTACTACTAAAGAAGCTATAAATTGGAACATTATGGAACTTTCTTAAATGAGCATACATATACCATATGACCATACGAATTTATATAGTATACCATATACACCATATGACTTCACTTTTTACTCACTAGGCTTATTCTCAATAGAAAGAAAGCATAATTTCATACAATGACTTGTACACAATGCTTCATGTAGCCCCAAAATGGTAACTACTCAAATGCCCATGTATGTATGAATGTATGATTGTGCATGTATGAATGTGAAATCAATGAATCCCTTCACTATGTAAGATGATGCTGAACCAAAAATAATAATAAATAAATTGCATATCCATAAAAAGGATATAAAAAGAACTTGTTAATATAAACATCCATGTGAGTGAGACACAAAGTCATTATGCTGAATTTAAAAAAGCAGAAGAAAAACAAGTATGTAGTCTGTGATTGCATTAATATAAAATTCTCAAAAAGTAAAACTGATCTATATGGGCAGAAAACAGATCAACCACTGCCTATGGTCAGGGGTAAAGGGAGTGGTGGATAACAAAGGGGCACATGAAAACTTTTGGAGGGGATTGAAGTGGTTTTTTCTTAATTGTGGTGAGGGTTTTACAATTATATACTTAATGTTGAATCTGATGAAATTACAAACTCTGAATTTTATTTGCCTTACTTATAAGTTGATATGGTTTTTTTGAATTGCAAATAACAGAAGGATTGGTGTATTTCCTAGTTTCAGTATTCTGCCCTACAGTCTGATTTTTTTAGATATATATATATATATTTATTTTTTTTTATTGGTTCTTTTTTTAGGTATACACGACATAACAGTATATGATGGCATAACTGTAAAAGCATGGAGTTTAACTTGTTTTAATTCAGTCTCTAGTTGTTCCTCTTTCGCTCCCTTCTACCCACTCCATCTCTTATTCATATATGACAATAGGATATACATTGACACACTTATAAAAGCTTGGAGTGTGCCTTGTTTTTACTTAGTTCCCAGTATTTCCCCTTCTCCTTCCTTCCTCCCCTTCCCCATACTTGTTAGACACACTTGACAATAGGATAAACATTGACATTTTTATAAAAACATGATGTATAACTTATTCTATTTCAGTCCCCAGTATTTCCCCTCTCTCTACCCTGCCACCCTATTCTCCTCTCTCTACTCTACTAGTCTTTCTGTTATTTACTAATAGTTATTTTTTTTAATTTAGTGACTCATTGATATACATGTTGATGAGATTCACTAAATAAATCTGTATGAATAGATGTTCTGTATGGTTCAATCCTAGACAAAAGCAACAACTGTTTTCTCCCTTGGAACATGAAATAAAACAGAATATTATCATAAGAAATTAATTTGTGAATCACAAAAAAAATAAAATCTGAACAAAATTCTCCCATCAAAGAAAAGCCCGATAATTAATAGCTTTTCTGTTGAATTCTACTAGATGCTTAATGGTAATCAGTTCCAAACATTCCATAAAATTGAAGAAGATGGAACACTTCCAATTTTGTTTCATGAGACCAGAATTACCCTGATATTAAAGCCAGACAAAGACACAGCAAAAAAAAAGAAAAGAAATTTCAGGTCAATAGCCCTGATGAACATAATATTAGCAAACTGAATTTAGCTGTACACTAAAAGGATCATTAATTATGATTAAGTAATGTTTATCCCAGGGATATAGGATGTTTTAACACAGAGAAATCTACAAATGAGGTACGCTGTATTACAAAATGAATGACAAATGAAGGACAAATATGATCATCTCAATAGAGCAGAAAAGCATTTGACAAAATTCAACAGTAGATTAAAAATTGTCCACAAGTTAGGTATAGAAGGTATGTACTCAACAAAATATAAGTCATATATGATAAGCTCACAGCTCACATCATAATTACCATGAAAAGTTGAAAGTTTTTCCTTTAAGATTGGGGACAAAACAAGTCTAAATATTTTTACCACTTCTGTGCAACCCAGTACTGGAAGCATTAGCCAAAGCAGTTAGGCAAGGGGGGACAAAGAAGGAAAGCAAGAAGTTAAATTGTCCATTTTGCAGTTAATATGGACTTTATAAATAGAAAACTAGAAATATCCCATACATACACAAAACCGTAAACTAATAAAACCAATAATGTTGTAAAGTATAAAATCAACATACAAAAATTAGCAACATTTCTATACACTAACAGTGAACTTACTGAAGCAAGAAATCTAGAAAGCAGCTCTATTTTTAATAACTACAAAATGTAAAATGCTTAAGAATAAATTTAATCAAGGAGATGAAAGATTCATTCACTCACTGAAAACCATAAAATATTGATGAAAGAAATTAAAGAAGACACAAATAAATGGAAAGATATACCATGTTAATAGATTGGAAGAATGCACATTGTTAAAAATTCCACACTATCCAAAGTGATATAAAGATTTGATTCAATCTCTATTAAAATTCCAATAGCAATTTCCACAGAAACAGAAAACAAAAATTTCTAAAATTTATAATGGAACCACAAAAGATTCCAAATAGCCAAAGCAATCTTGAGCAATAAAGACTAAACTGGAGTCGTTACCCTACCTGACTTCAAAATATACTAAAAAGCTATAGTAATAAAAAAAACCATAGTACCGGCACAAAAACAGACACATGGATAATGAACCATAATAAACAAATAAATCCATGCATTTATGGCCAATTGATTTCTTTTTTTTCCTCCTCCTCCTCCTCCTCCTTCTCCTCCTCCTCCTCCTTCTTCTTCTTCTTCTTTTTTTTTGTTTTTTTGTTTTTTTGGTAACAGGGATTGAACCCAGCAGCATTTGACCACTAAGCCACATCCCCAGCACTTCTTATTTTTTATTTGAGAGACAGGGTCACACTAAGTTGCTCAGACTGCCTTTGAACCTGTGATCTTCCTGTCTGAGCCTTCCCAGCTGCTAGGATTATGGGCATGCAACACTGCACCAAGCTAGCCAATTGATTTTTGAAAAACATGCCAACAATACACAATGAGGAAAGGAAAGTCTCCTAGTAAATGGTGCTGGAAAACTGAATATCCATGTACAGAAGCAAGTATTTGTAACCACATCTTATACCATATACAAAAATCAAGTCAAATGGGTTGAAGACTTAACTGAAAGACCTAAAAACTGAAAAACCTACTAGAAGAAAACATTGGGGGGAGTGTTCCATGACATTAGTCTGTGAAATGATATTCTGGAAATGAATGCAAAAGCTCAGCAACAAAAGCAAAAATATACAAACAGGATTACATCATACTGAAACTTTTGGTACAGTCAAGAACACAATCAACAGAATGAGGAGACAAACTATGGAATGAAAGAAATACATCTGAAAAGGGGCTAATACCCAGAATGTCTAATGAACTTGAAGAACTCAAGAACAAGAAAACAGAAACCAATTAAAAAAATGGGAAAAGGGAGGATCCCCACCTGGGGCAGCC
Source organism: Aplodontia rufa (assembly GCA_004027875.1). Lineage (NCBI taxonomy): Eukaryota > Metazoa > Chordata > Mammalia > Rodentia > Aplodontiidae > Aplodontia > Aplodontia rufa. The sequence continues at coordinate 24,361 of PVKS010011888.1, read as the reverse complement.
CCTGCCTACATGATGCCCTTGTGCCTTTGTGGGGCTCTTTTGATTCCAGCCAGCAGGCACTCAAGACATCACCAGTAGGACCCCCCATCCTGAGCAGCCCCGACTCAGGGCCAACCAGAGGAGGATCCCCACCTACCTGAAGCCCCCTCCTACCTGAAGCTCCATGTGCAGATTTGGGTTTCTTTTAGTCCCAGCCGGCAGGCACTCAGGACACCTCTGGTAGGACCTCAGGCCAGAGCAGCCACTGTGCAGCTGAAAAAATGGCCCAGGCAGGCCTTTCCTGGTGCAGGCCCCAGCACAAGCCCAGGACCAACCAAAGGAGGATCCCTTTCTGGAGCAGCCCCCGCCTACTTGACACCTTATGTGTCTGTCTGGGCCTCTTCTGGTCCTGGCCAGAGGCACTCAGGACACTACTGGTAGCATCCATGTCCAGAGCAGCCACTACTCAGGACCAACTGGAGGAGAATCCCTAACCAGAGCAGCCTCTCCCAAACTGACACCCTGCATGCCAGTCTTGGCTTCCTTTGGTCCTGGCTGGCAGGTACTCAGGACATGCTCTTCTAGAGCAACCCCTACCCAGTTGAAGAACAGGCCCATGCCTCTTCTGGTCTAGGCCCTAGAACACTACCAGGACAGACTGGAGGAGCATCCCTGCCTGGAGAAGCCCTCATCCCAGGCCTCCTCTGGTCCTTCCCTGGCAGGTGCTAAGGACAGCCCAAGTTCAAATCTGCAACCTTGAGCCTGGGTGCAAAAGGTGGAGCAAATTGAAGACCCAGGCAGAAGCAGTGTCTGGAAGAACGTGATCATCAAGGAAGTGGTGGTTGATCCAACCCTTTGAATTTCAAGGAAAAACAACCTGGAGAACTGTCTACATTCCCCACAGGAAATCTCATTTCGGAGATCCAGAAGAAGTTCTTCAAAAATGAAGAATCAAACTAGGAAAGTTCACCTCAAACTCACAACTCCCATAAAAAGGATACCATGGATAGCGACTGAGATTAACACCTTGAAAATATCATCAATGATCTGATTTCTAAAAGGATCAATGAGCTAAACAAGATATAATGAGAGGACTAAGTGAGAAAACTGAAGGATGAAAAACTCTATTACCAGAAAATATCAAAAAGGAAGTAACAGAACTAAAATCTACAGTCAATGACATGAAAGTAACCATGGAAGAATTTAATAATAGACTGACTTCTATAGAAACCAGAACTTCAGCTCTTTCGGAAAGAACTTCTGACAATGAGGACAGGCTGAGCAAGTTTGAGTGCATGGATGACAAAAAAAGAAAAAAAAAACAGAACATGAACAGAATTTTAAAAATGTCTGCGATGAAATGAGAAGAAATAATTGAAGAGTAATTGGGATACAGGAAGAAATCAAAACACAGATTAACGGGATAAGGAATATTCTCAATGAAATAGTTAAAGAAAATTTTTCCCATATAAAAATAGAGTCAGATATGTTCATCCAGGAAGCTTATAGAACACCCAATAGGCCTAATCAAATGAGAAGCTCACCAAGACACATCATATTCAAAATGTACAACAGGGAAATCAAGGAGAGAATATTGAAATTGGTAAGGGAGAAATACCAAATCACATTCAGCATCAAACCAAAAAGAATCCCATCTGATTTTTCAGCTCAGACTATAGAAGCAAGAAGATCATGAAAGAAGATCTTTCAGTGTCTGAATGAACTCAACATGCAGCAAAGAATACTATACTTAGCAAAATTCAGTTTCAAATTTGAGGGGGAAATAAGAACTTTTCATGATAAGATCAAACTTGCAGCATTCGTGAACAGAAAGCCAGCATTACAAAGATTTCTCAAAGATAAACTCCAGAGAGAAGAATAAACATTCCTCAAATCCACAAAGGAAATTCAGTAAAAGTACATGCTATCAACAGACAACCAAGATAGCACAGAACTTGCTAATAATGGCTATGAAACACAACAACATAACTATTCTAGCACTGAATGTGAATGGTCTCAATACACCAACCAAAAGATACAGACTTGCAGATTGGATCAAAAAACAAAATCCAGCAATATGCTGCTTACAAGAAACCCACCTTACAACTAATGACACCCACAGATTAAGGGTGAAAGGAAGGAAAAATTTCTACCAGGCATATGGCCCAAGAAAGCAAGCTGGAGTTGCAATTCTTATATCCAACAATGTGGATTTCAAACATAAATTAATCAGAAGAGATAAAGAAGGTCATTATATCCTAGTGAAGGGAACAATATAACAGGAAGGTATAACCAGAGTAAATATATACTCTCCAAACACCAACACTCAAAACAATGTGGAAAAGTTACTCCAAGGCATAACATTGCTTGTGGACCTCAACACAATAGTACCAGGAGACTTTAATACTCCTGAATCACCAATAGACAGATCGTCAAATCAAAAAAGCAATAAAAAGTTCTCCAGTCTAAACAACACTATAAATCAAACACTGACCAGACACCTGCAGAATATTCCACCCCAAATTGGCAGAGAATACCTTCTTCTCAGCAGCACATAGATCCTTGTCCAAAATAGATCATATTCTAGTTCACAAAGGAAATCTCACCAAATATAAAAAAAATTATTCCATGTATCCTATCAGACCATGATGCCATGATCCTAATAATTAATGACAAAAACCATTGCACAAAGCACATATATGTGGAGACTAAATAATACCCTAATAAATGAAGAATGAATCCAAGAACATGTGAGAACAGAAATTAAGGAATTCTTGGAAGAGAATAAGAATAAAAACACCACATATTGAAACCTCTGGGACAGCATGAAAGCATTCTTAAGGGGAAAATTTATAGCACTGTCTACATTAAAAATCGGGAGATATCCCAAACAAATAAGCTTATGCTCCATCTCAAATCTCTACAAAAGAAGAACACTCTAATCCCAAAGCCAGCAGAAGACAATAAATAATTAAGATCAAAGCTGAAATAAAAAAAATATTGAGAATTTTGAATTTGACAAAACAAAAGTTGGTTCTTTGAAAAAATGAATAAAATTGACAGACCCCTAGCTATTCTAACTAAAACAAGGAGAGGATCAAAACAAATCAACAAAATCACCAATGTAAAGGGGGTGATCACCACTGACCCCATTGAAATCAAACAGATTATTAGAACAAGTTTTGAAAAACTATACTCGTCTAAATCAGATAATCTGGAAGACATGGACAAGTATCTAGATGCATACAACATCCCCAAATTGACACAGGATGAAATTGAATTCCAAAGCAGCCCAATAAAAGGCACCGAAATCCACACAGCAATTAAAAGTCTTCCAAAAGGAAAAGCCCAGTTACTGATGGATTCCCCAGTGAGTTTTACCACACCTTTGAAGAAGAGCTAACTCCTCTCCCTATTAAGTTATTCCAAGAACTTGAAAAAGAGGGAACTCTCCCACTTTTTATGAAGTAACCATAACTGACAGCAAAACCCCACAAAGACACATCAAAAAAAGAAAACAACAGATCAATATCCCTGATGATCATCAACGCAAAAATCCTTAATAAAGTTCTCAAAAACTGCATTAAAAAACACAACAAGAAGACAATTCATCACGATAAAGTGGGCTTCTTTCCAGTCATGCAAGGCTGGGCCAACATACACAAATTAATAAATGTGATTCATCACTTAAACAGAATTAAGGACAAAAACCACATGATCATCTCAACAGATGCAGAAAAGGTCTTCGATAAAATCCAGCACCCATTTATGCTCAAAACTCTAGAGAAAATAGGAATCAAAGGAACTTAACTTTGTGAAGGCCATATATGCCAAACCCTCAGCTAGTATAATACAAAATAGAGAAAAGTTGAGAGCATTTCCACTCAACTCGGGAGCAAGACAAAGTTGCCTGTTCTCAACACTTTTATTCAATATAGTCCTTGAGACCCTGGCTGGAGCATTCAGGCAAGAGAGGGAAATCAAAGGGATAAGAATGGGGAGAGAGGAAGTCAAGCTATCCCTTTTTGCTGATGATATGATCTTATTTCTGAAAGATCCAAAAAACTCCACCAGAAAACTACTAGAGCTAATAAACAGATTTGGCAAAGTAACAGGCTACAAGATCAACACTCTAAATCAATAGATTTCCTATACACTAACAATATTAGGGCAGAAGAAGAAAATCAAAAAATTGGTCCAATCACAATATCCTCTAAAAGAATAAAATACTTGGGTATTAATCTAGCAATAGAAGTAAAAGACCTCTATGATGAAATTTATCAAACACTGAAAACAGAAATTGAAAAAGACCAAAGATGGAAAGAAGTTCCATGCTCTTGGTTAGGCAGAATTAATATAATTAAAATGGCCATTCTGCCAAAAGCACTATACAGATTCAATGCAACACCCATCAAGATACCAATGTCATTCTTTATAGATATAGAAAAAGCAATTCTCAAATTCATTTTTTTGGAACAACAAGAAACCAAGAATAGCCAAAATATTACTAAGCAAGAAAGATAAAACAGATGTTTTTGCAAACCAGAACTATAATTATACTATAGAGCTGTAGTATTAAAAACAGCGCGGTACTGGGATCAAAATAGGAATGAAGGTCAATGGAATAGAATAGAAGATTCTGAGACAAACTCACAAGTCTTTAAACATCTGATCTTTCTCAAAGCGAGTCAAAATATAACATGGAGGAGAGACAGCCTATTCAACAAATGGTGCTGGACAAACTGAACATCCACTTGCAGAACATTGAAATTAGATTCATGTCTCTAACCTTGCATAAAAATCAATTCTAAATGGATCAAGGAACTAGGAATTAAACCAGCTACCATATAACTGCTAGAAGAAAAATTAGGACCAACACTCCAGCATATGGGGGTTGGCAATGACTTCCTCAACAAGACTCCCAAAGGAAAAGCATTAAAGTCAAGAATTAATGAGTGGGATGCCTTTAAATCAAAAAGCTTTTGCTCAGCCAAGGAATCAGTCAAAACAGTCAAGAGATAACCTACAGAATGAGAGAGAATCATGGCCTGTGAGCCCTCTGACAGGGAACTAATATCCAAAATTTATAAAGATCTCAAAAAAATCAATAACAAAAACACAAACAGCACAATCAATAAATGGGCCAGAGAGCTAAACAGAAGCTTCTCAACAAAGAAAATTATGCAAGCTAATGAATACATGAGAAAGTGTTTTAAATCACTGGTAATCAGAGAAATGCAAATCAAAACAACCTTAAGATTTCCCCTCACTCCAGTCAGACTGACAAAAATGAAGAATACAAACAATAACAAATGTTGTTGGTGGAACTGCAGACCAGTACAACCACTCTGGAAAGCAGTGTGGAGACTCCTTAAAAAAACTAGGGTTAAATCCACCATATGATCCAGCTATCCATACTCTTTTGGGTATTTTGCTAGACGAGTTAGAATCAGCACATTACAGTGACACAGCAAAATCTCTGTTCATAGCAGCTCAATTCACAATAGCCAAATTATGGAACCAACCCAGTTGCCCCTCACTGGATGAATGGATCCAAAAGCTCTGATATATATATATAAAATATATAATAGCTGAGTAGAAAGTTGAACATATATATATATATATGTTTCTACTCAGCTATTAGAAACATCAATATTACATCCATTGAAGGTAAATGGATGGCAATGGAAGAAATTATGCTGATCAAAGTTAGCCAAACCCAGAGAGTCAAGGGATAAATGTTTTCCCTTGTTTGTGGATGCTGGAGCTAAACTCAGGCTTGAGGGAAAGGTAAAAAAACTCATGCATTAGAAACATAAAACAAAAATGCAATATGTCAATATTTATGAGATAAATTTATAAGGTAGTAATAAGATATTTGAATAAGCTATACTGCATGCCTTTACAAAAACAGAAATATTTAATCCTATTGTCAAATATGTTGAAAAATAACAAGGGATGATAGGAAGGAAGGAGAAGGGGAAATGTTGGAACTGAGATAAAACAAGGTACGTTCCAAGCATTTATGTCACTGTATATACTATAGCCATGTATATAAAAATGTTCTTCATAAGTATAAAAATTATGTCACTATACTTGGGTATTTTAGGAAAAATATAGGAACCGGAAGAGAGGCAAGGGATCAGGGGATAGGAGGAGGGAGGAACAAGGGTGTGTGTGTGGGGGCGGGTATTGATCAAATTGTATTTCTGTATTGTGTGCATCTATGACTATGTGACAAAAATCACATTATGTACAACTATAATACTAATAAAAAATAAATAAAAATTAAGAAAAAATGGACAAAGGACCTGAACTGGCATTTTTCAAAAGATGTACAAATGGCTAATGCATATATTTAAAAATGTTCAACATCACTAATCATTAGGATGATAGTCCCTTACACCCATTAGAATGGTGGTTATCAAAAAGAGAAAAGTTAACAAGCATTGAGGAAGATGTGGAACTAAAAGGACCCTTATGCTCTGTTGGTGGGAATGTCAGTATCAGTTATACCTTAATATAAGTTTGTAAACCACTATGGAAAATAGCATGGAAGTTCCTCAAAAAATAAATAAAAATCGAAGTACCATATAATCCAGAAGAGCCATTCCAGGGTATGTATCTAAAAGTGAAATCACTATGCCCAAGAGATACCTGCACTCCCATGTTCACTGCAGATTTATTCACAAGTGCTAACACATGGAATTAATTTTTCTATCAGGAGATGAATAGATAAACAAAATGTGGCATATATACACAGTGGAGTACTATTCCATCTTAAAAAACCAGAAAATCCTGTCACTTGCGATAACCTAGATGAAGGTGAAGGCCATTGTGTAAAGTGTAATGAGCCAGGCACGGAAAGATGCTCCACATCACCACAAGTGGGACCTAAACAAGTGGAACTGACAGAAGTAGGGAGTAGATTGGTAGTTACCAGGGGCCAAGGAGATGATGGTCAAAGCAAACCAAATTCCACTTGGATAGGAGGAATAAGTTCCAGGGATCTATCATACCGTATGGTTAGTATAGTTAATAACAATGCATTGTATTCTTGAACATTGCTAAGATGGATCTTAAATGTTCTCACCACCAAAAATAAGGTATGAATTTCCTCTATAATACATAATTTTATATTGTCATTAAGTTATACCCTCGTGGGAGGTACGGAGCATGTCTTTGTTTCTGTGTCTTCTACTAGGCATGTATAGTGATAGTAACAGGCTCTTAATGGCTATTTTATGGAAACATCTTTTATTAAGCTACAAAATATTTTTTATTTATTTGGGTTTTTTTGTTTTGGTACTGAGGATTGAACTCAGAGATGCTTTATTACTAAGCCACATCCCCAGCCCTTTTTAATCTTTTATTTTGAGACAAGGTCTTGCTAAGTTGTTTAGGGCCTGGTTAAGTTGCTGGGGCTGGCTTTGAACTTGTCTTGTCTCAGCCTCCCACGTTGCTGAGATAACAGGTATGCACCACCATGCCCAGGTGAAAATTGTTTAAAAGAGTGAAATGCATGAAAACATTTTAAGAATGAGAAAGAATGGAAAATTACCTAGGAGCATTAATAGAATAAAAATGAATCAATATCATCTTGGGACATGAACTTATAAAAATTTTCAACACACACTACTACTACTACTACTACTACTACTACTACTACTACTACTACTACTAATTATTCTACTACCACACTACTGTAACTACTACTACTACTACTACCAGGACTACCACTCTGCTGCTACTTTTATCTTTGCAGTAAAGAAAAGAATCATAAATTGGAGACCCCTCACACTGTATTTAAAAGCAACCTACAATTAACTTTAGAACATGTTACTTTATCCAGACTAACTGAAGGGTAAAATCTTTGAAAAATCCCAGCTGTTCCACTCAGTACTTTCATGCATTTAATGAGACATGTTGAGATGCACTGTTTCCTGCCCTACACCAAGAAAACATGTATTATGTTGCTGTCTGACACCCTATCACCAGCACATTTGCTACGTATGATTTCCAGTCCAGGATCTCTCTTGGTCACTTTTTCCCTTCATTTTTTCCTCTTTGGCTGACGGTCTCTAAATAGAAACGTCTGGCTAAATCCTATTGCAGAATAATTCCCTCCTAATGCTGATTTAAAGTAGCTGACTGTGGAGAAGTTTGTCCTTTTCATTTGTTGATTTTTAACTCCTCTGGGTGGCAGTGCAAAGACTGAAGCTACTGGATTTGTCTCAAAACAGAGGGTATTTGTATACAGTTTCATAGTATACAGTACATCAGACATTTCAAATTCCAAAGTGTTGTTATAATTTTTAAATAATACATCACTGAAATTTTGTCTTAGTGTAGAACATTCCAGTCCTCCACAAACATTTATGAGCTCCATTTTTTTCCGCTTATTAAATAGCAATCTTCCTGGCACATGTATAGTACTGTGCGTCCTAGCCAAATGAACCACTGTCAGATGAAATTAGTTAAATTTGATGCATATTTCATGCAATGCTACTAACGAATTTATTTTGTCCCTTCTATAAATAAGGTCATTTGATGTGATCATGTAAAACTTTGGTCATCTTAAACTTTTGAGTTTTAATAATTTAATTAATTGTAGATTTGTTAAGATATTGTGCATTTTGATTGCCGCTAAACTTAGTGATATGATACACAGAGACTATTTTGCAGCTGTGGAAAGGATTACCAGTAGTTTTGCCCTGCCAACAGTTACCATTCTGAAAGAGCATGAAATACTACAGTTCATTGCTCTGTGTGAACACAAGCATGTTAAACTGAGCAGCCTTGTAAAACACTGTGATCTTTGAACTTCAGGAGTTGCTTAGGCCCTGCAGAAATGAAAGAGCAGTTAAGTGGGAAAGTTTTAAAATCAGCATTGCAAAATAATATTCCTAAAATTGCATTGAAGTACAAAAAAAAAAAAAAGAAAAAAAAAAGGAGGAGGGGTCCCTTCCTGTTCAGTTCTCTGTTTTTTGAGACTCACAGAATGAGATTATGAAAGTAAAATTTCAACTTTCTACCAAAGTTCAATGACTTACTTTGGGGTTATTATAGCTCTTGTGGATCCCTTCTACTTTTTTCATTCCCCCCTCCCACCTGCCATGCAAGAAGAAAGCACTGGAAAAAGCAAGTTCCATGTTCAATGCTGTGGACTAGCTGTCAAGCTGTTCTGTGAAATAGAACAGAGAACACTTGCCTCGATAGTAAAGGCTCCTAGGAACCTACACCAAGTTCCCCAAATACCCTTTATATTCGATGGGATTCCAAGGTCACTGATGAAATTCAGCCTACTTAGTAGGCTGACCTGCCAGAAAGAAAAGACTGGCTGACTTAGAATACCCATAGACCACAAGCATGACAGGAATTTGTCAGTTAAATTGATTTCATTTGTTCATAAAGCAATAGCTGTGTGCTCATTCTACCAACCAGTTTGGAACAATTTCATCCCACACTTTACCCCACCCTCTTTCTTTCTTTATTCTATTAATTTATTTCATTTAAATCCTACCAGAGTTTTTTCCTTTGAAATCATTTCTGCGATGAACTATAAAACAAAGGATATTAGTTGGAGGGGACTTTCAAGATCCAATTCCTCATTTTGCAGTTGAAGAAATGAGGGTTCAAGATATGAAAGGACTCACTCAATACTGCTAGATAGTGGCAGAACCCATGGCTAGCTTTCTGAGTTTCTACCTTGTAATGTATTGTTCTCTGTCAGATGCAGCTTGCTCTTAAGACACCTGATCCCTCCATTCAAAAATTTGAGCTAGTTATTTACATAGGCAGCCTCACACGGTAGGAATTAAAGGCATGAGTAATCCTGCTTGGAACAACATTTCTTCATTGCTGGCCAGAAGGCAGGGAATTTCCACCACTAGATTATCAAAATAGATCTACTGTAACTTGTGAATGGATGCTGCGTCTGACACAAAGATTTGCTCTATTTGAAACTCCTACAATGATTTTGGCAATAGGATATTCTATTCTATTCCTTGATCCTGACCCATTGGCATTCCTTAATTCCTTGTCTCATCCGATACAAGGAAAATCACAGTCACACTTTCTGATGAAACTTGTGGCTAATCTAGAAGACTGTACAAAGGCAATTCATTTATTGTACTTCCTGAATATGTAGATACCATTGTAGTTCACACAAAGAGATATTTATGAGATACTGTATTAATGGTTTAGAAGGAATTGGAAGTATGGAGGGAAAGTAGGAAGGAAGGAAGGACAGGAGGAAGAAAGGGGTGAAGAAAAGAAAGATAAGGATGCCAAGACTGAAAGTAAAGATGACTATTTAAAGAGAAAGAAAGAATGTGAGAAGCCAAGCCACTAGAAGTATAATCATCTTACATCTTTTATAGACTTGAGATTTTCCTAACCTATATATAACTACAGTGACAAGTTCTAGACATAAGGCAGACAGTGCCACAAAAGATTTGTTCAAATTAATAAACAGCTCAGAATTGAAAGAGATTTTCATCAGATTATCAAAATAAGGTTCTTCTCTGAGTCTATAAGAAGAATAAAGGAACTCCAGTAAAGATTTTGCTAAAATAAAGATAATCATGTGAGGTATTGGAGCAGTGGCTCAGCAGTTATGGTGCTTGCCTGGAATGCACACGTACATAGGTTCAAACCCCAGCACCACATACACAGTGTCCAAGCAATGAAAGCCACATAAAAACTAAATAAAATTAATTCTGTCTTGCTCTCTCCCTCACTGTCCCTCTCTCTTTAAGAAAAAATAATAACCATGTGGAATAATTAGGGAGCTCATGAACTTTCACCATTGCTAGATGGTGCCCTTATTTGATCACAAGTGTGTTTTGGTTATAAATGGGCTTATTGATTTCTTATTGCTCCACCTATTTAAGACAGATATAATGATAAGCATACATTCTCTTTGGAGCAATGCTTATGTAGAATGAGCTCACAGTAGGGAAACCTTTATCAATGAACACGCTTTTAAGACTGACTTTTGTTTTCCTCCTAAACAATAATGGAATATACTGCTCATTTTCTTCTGGGGCTATCATTTGAAAAATATTTTTTTAAATGAATGATTAGTCTTCCTTTAGTTATATATATTATAGTTTGAGATAATTTAATGAAGATTTTTCTCAAACTTTAATATTCATTAAAATTACCTAGGGACATTATAAAAATTTGCAATACAGTATTCTTGGAATGGAGCCCTAGATTCTGCATCCCCAACAAGCTGCCAGTTATGTCAGTGCATCTGGTCCCCAGACCCCACTTTGAGTACCAATAAGTAAATACATTTATTCAGGTTATCCTCACATCTTGTAGGCCTAGGAACAGACCTTCTCTTTCAGGATTGTAAATCTCACATTATTTTAGGATTAAATATAAAGAATGTTAGGCCCATGTATTATCCCCCATGTAATTCTACCTGATACTTCTCATTACCACCAAAGGTAAGGGCCCCAGAGAGTCCCAAGGAAGAGGTCCTCATCTGTGCTCAGGGAGGATCACGTATCTGAGGTGGAACTGGATACGTCTATTATGTATAACAAAGGTCTGGTAAAGTGCAGAATTAACAATTCTAGGATTACTAGCATGCTAACACGAGGAGCACACCTACTTTCAGGGCATGGAGAAACAACATAGAGAGCATTCTATCAAGCTGGAGTTCAGAGGACAAAGAACCAAATTTATCAATACTGATTGCATTTTCTTCTGTTTTGTCAATACTGTTTGCCAATTGGTAGGCTTAAAACTATACTGAATTTAGATAATCTATTTTTGGAAGACAGGGAAAATAAGGTCAATAAACTTAAACTCTCTCCTCTGTCCATTATCTTTTATTCCTTTGTTTTTCCTGGTAATTTTTGATCAGAACTAAACCAAACCAAACCAAATACAAAACTACATTTCTGGCTTATAATAATAGAATACAGAATGTTTATGTTGGATTTGACTAATTTGATTCTTAAGACACAGCAAATTTCTTATAAAAATCCAGATTATAGGTATGAAAGTAAGTTCGCTAAATAAGCAGCATGTAAAGTGCTCAAGAACCATATTAGATCTATTAAGTATATTGTATTCAGCAAGTTGGATGATGAGCAATTAACAAATATTTGTTGAAAATGTAACTAACTGTGAGTCTATGCCTGGTGCTATTCAGGAATGTAGAACTACAATAGTACATATATATTGAAGGATTTGTCAGGTATAGCTCTGAGATGGAACGAGGACAAGAATTAAGATGACCAGGATTGATAGTTCTAGGGGTGACAAAGGAGGAGGTGCAGAATCTCCAATTCTGTTCCATAACCAGGTGGATGGCGATGGCATTCACCAGGGAGAGTACACTAAAGGTAAAGCATACTCCTTCTGGAGACAGGGATTCATGAAGATTCGAGATGGGAAGTAGCACAGAAGATTTAGAAAGCATGACATGGATCTGGAGCTCAAGTAAGAGGAACAGGCTGGGGATCATAAGGTAACTGATGTAACTTCTCATGAGAGCACCCATGGAGACTGTGTAGTTAAGAATTAATGATGTCCAGGTGCAGTGGTGCATACTTGTAATCCCAGTAGCTTGGGAGGCTGAAGGAGGAGGATCACTAGTTCAAAACCAGCCTCAGCAACTTAGCAAGGCCCTAAGTAATTTAGCAAGACCCTATCTCAAAATTAAAGTTAAAAAAAAAGAATGATTGATGATGGAAAACTAAGAGAATACTTACATTAATGAAATACACAAAGAAAAATATACATTTGATTCCTATGGTGAATTGGTTTTACTTGTTGAATTACAAAATGATAACTATATTGTATGTTCATATTCTTACTTCCCCATACTTCAATTCTTTTAAAATTACTATAGTACTAAATTAGTTCCAAATGACTCCATTCCTATAAATATATGCAGCAACATCATGAGAAACAACAGAATCGAAGTTTTAAGGGATAGGCAAGGTGGATGTGATTGGTTTCCTGCCCCAGACTGATCACATGTGTGACCTGCTGTCTCCTGGGCCCTCATGACATCTCGACAATTGGTGTTAAAGTAGCAGTCAAGCAAGATGAATATGAACCTCCACATACCTGACATGCTTCATCCAAGTGCGTGGATTTATTCTTTATTCTTGCATTCTCCATTGGTGTGTCTGTCTTCAAAAAACAAAGAAAAAATTTCAAGGACATATAGCATTTATAAGACTTTACCAACCAATATTTTCTTATTTTTATTTTTTAAAGAGAGAGGGGGACAATGAGAGAGTGAGAAAGAGAGAATCAATTTTTATTTGCATGTCCTTGTGCATGTCAGGCAAGTGCTTTAATCACTGAATCATTGTTCCAGCCCAACCAGCCAGTATTTTTGACCAATGATAACAACTAAAGTTGAAAGTACTGAGGATATTGTTAAAAACAATTATGGTAGTATCATATTTTAAATCTGGATAAGGTGTAATATAATACAAACTAAGACATTTGTAGAAATGTTTTGTGAAGCGGGGGAGGGATAAGGATGAGTAATGTGGGGGGAACTCTTGGGGGTAAATTTAATTTTCAGAATCCATATGTATATTATTTCATTAGAAGCTTGTGTGATTGTTCAACAAATAAATTTCTGAATTAAAAAAAGAAAAAAACAATTATGGTGTTTATAGGGAATGTGAATGACTGACATAAACTGATTGAGTAGATCTATGTTGGCAGTTTGTCTAAAATAATTCAAAACAAGAAGACAGTGGAGGATGGGGGAGAAGATAGTGGGAGCAGATTAAAGGAGTTAGAAGGAAGTGAAAATGTAAACTACCAACTATTTTTTTATGTCTTAAAGGTATTTACAAAAATAAAATTTTTTTTTTCCAGCTGGTCACCATGGTGCATGCCTATAATCACAGCGGCTTGGGAGGCTGAGCATGAGCATCACAGGTTCAAAGTCAGCCTCAGCAATTTATCGAGAATCTGTCTCAAAATAAAAAATTAAAAAATGGGCTGAGGATGTGGCTTAGTAGTTAAGTGCCTCTGGGTTCAATCTCTGGTGTGTGTGTGTGTGTGTGTGTGTACTGTTTTCACATATTTTAGAAATATTTTGAGTGTTATGTTTTTGCTGGAGATTTAATGGAGGTTTCTGCTATTGTCATGGAAGCATGTCAACAAAGCAGGATATATTTTAGAAAGGTATTTTATCAACTTGTTTTTCTTTTATGATGTGTGGGGAGGGACAATTAGCGCCATGCACAGAAGTCTAGCTACGTCACTTTGGAACATCTCAGGACATGGAGGGCAACATGCACTCTCTTAAAATAGAAGCCAGCACGGATAGTGCCACTATTAACAAAGTAGATACAAATTAATAAAACACAAATTAACTCTACATCCCACAAGAGAAAGGACCACAGACAATTCACAAAACCTCTGTGCCTGGACGGTTCTTCACAATCTTTGGTGGTGGTTCAGCTAGTTTGAAAGTTATCCAGGCCTTGTGCCCTGTCCATAGTTTAGTCTGGGCTGACAATTTGCTGAGCTTGTATACATTGAGCAAAGAGCAAAAGACTGACGCAAAAGACAGAAACGCTTGCTCACTAATGTCCTGTTTTAAAAATTTGAGGGTGACAACAGACAAATGCACCACAACCTGCGGGTTGCTTGGCCCATGCCCTTGCAGACAAGAGCACACAGAACAATGTTCTGTGTTCCTCAGGGCATGGCCAGTGGAGTGCTTCTCATTGTCATGTTTGTAAGAAGCTGGAATAAGTTTGTTTTTCTCAGTGTTCCTAGTATGACTAGAAACTTTTATCTTAAAGTAGTTTATCTTTTCTTTTCAGCTTATCTGTATTGGCCACAAAATGGTTCAAAAAATTATTTAGTAGTTTCTCCAGAGGACAGAGGGTCATTGCTTACTGTTTTTGAACAGACTGAAATTACAAGAAAATCACAAGAATTTTATGCTCAGATAAACCAGTCTTATCTACAGTGACTTAAATATGTACATTTTTCTCTCAATTTTATGTAAGAGAAATTTTAGATCTAAATAAGTAGCGGTGGTATCTTTAGCTCTGACTTTGAGGTGCTTTCCCCAGTAATTGGCTGCTGTTGGAAATCAGGTGGATTATTTTCTGCAGTGATATTGTTACAGACGCCCTGGCTGAGTTCAACTCACTTGCTGCACTGCCCAGAGCTCCTTGTTTAGGCAGCAGCTGTTCTGCTGTAAGCCAGTGTGATTAGTGTTCTGGGGGCCACGCCATCCGTGTTTGGGGAAAGCACAATTTGACCTATTGTTTGCACTTTTTTTTTTAAATGGATGTGATATCCATGTAAAGGGAAGATTCTCTCTTCTCTAGAATTCTAGTAGAATAGAGTATATTTACCTTTATTTCCCAAAGCTCCTATGTGAACAAATGTTATCAATGGAATAGATATCCTTCATCACCCAGTTTGAAATACTTTTCCATATTTTATAATTCTAATCCATTTTGCTTAGTACTGTTGAAAGAATCTGATACATGTTGGAAGATGTAAAACTTATTTTCAAATAAGCTAAGAGAAAAATGATTTTTAGGGATTTTTTGACTTTATGATCTAAAACATAGACCTGAATTTTATTTTTTAAAAAATTATAATTGTTCATCAAGTGACATTACACAGTAGCAATTGTTTTTGTAGCATGTACATTCTGTACATAAATGACATAAACTCAATATACATATGGGAACCATTTGCTTTTTATATTTAGGAACATCATATACTAATTTTTGTGTCCACTGTATGCAATGGAAAGGGACAATTGGTTTTGTTAATGAAAGGAAAACATGGAACCACAGCTGTTCAGAGTCTAGGGGAAGTCGTGCATCCTTGATTCTACCTTGCCTTTCTGGAGAGGGCAAATATTACCTACCTTCCAGTTTGTGATGGTGCCACAAGAAGAAACAACAGGGTGGCCAGCAGTTGGAGCACTTGCCTGACAAGTGCAAGGAGCCAGGTTTGAACCCCAGCACCACATACACAACTAAGTGTTGGAGAAACAAAGCCCAAATGGAAATAGAAATAAAATTGATTCTTTCTCTCTCTCTCTCTCTCTCTCTTTAAAAACAAAAGAAGAAACAACAGAATGACCTTCTTCTCATCTTCTTATCACTTAAATGTATTTTCACTTCCATGTCAATATTCTTTCTAGATGCTACAGATCATAATTACATTTTAAAAGGAATTGTGTCTAAATTGGCTGGCTAATCAATAAAGAATAATATATCAAATGTCTATAAACATCTTATTTTTACTACGTATACCAGCAGATGACTTAATTGCAAAACACACTACCCTAATTAGAAGCACTGTAAGGTAAAGTACATTCTGCATTGTGCATCAGTGTATACACATGCACCAAAACCAAACCCTTGCTTCTTGAGACGTTGAGACATTCTTAATCATATTATCAACATTTACGACTATCTGAAACAACTGTACTTACTTCCTGGTTTATTGTTTCCCTTCATGAATGTGTAAAATCCAGGAGAGCAAGGACTTCTGATGATCTTGTCTACTGCTATAGATTCAAAGCCTGTATCCCTGGCACCTGACACAGACAAAACACTGAAGTGGATAAATGAGTAAGGTTATCAGCATCTGGAGCCTGAAAATCTAAACCTTCCTTCCAACCATTTCATTTCACAATTGGTAAAATGCATTCTAAAAAGTGTTAACTCAGTTTGCAGTAAAACTACTTGGGATGTTAATGATATAGCTGGGACTAAAATATGATCTCCTAATTCTGGTCTAGTTCACATTCAAATACACTTCAACTATGAAAAGTGCTGATTTTTTATTTGGAGATAGCAAAAATTCCTTCTCACGTATACTGTTGGATCAACTAAAAATTCTAATTAGAATACATTGTAGTAATTAGAATCCAATAAGAGTCAATGGAGGCACTTGGATAGAGCTGGAAGGTGGAATAGAGCTGCCATCCCAGGGCAAACACCACCATGAGAGGTGCTCTTAGTGCCTGGGATTGTCTCTGTGTCCTTCTACTCCTGCTCCATGTCCAGACAGAATTCAAGAGTGGCCCTTAAGAGGAGAACCTATGCAGTTCTGGTTGATGTAGGCTCTGTTGCTCTCTACTGCCAACCCTTGGACATTTGGACTGGGCCCTGGTGAATGTAGGTAGGACCAGGCAGGTTCCATAAAGGAAGGAGCAAGGGCAGCCTGCCTTGCATCTGATGGCTCAAGACTGACAGCTGTGTAGCCTTAGAGCAAGTTCCTTGATCTTTCTGAACTCCTTTATTTTATCCTACTTTTTGCCACTTATTTGCTGTGTAACTTTGGATAATTTGCTTAACCTCCCTTTGCTTTATATAAAGTTTTTTCAATGGTGGCTCATAGTACATACTATTAAATATATATTAACCTGGAGATAAAGATGGCGGCCATCCCAGCAGCAGTGACTCCGACACGCTCCTGAGAGTCACCTCAGGCTGCAGATCTGCACGCGGATTACCACGGTAGGACGATGCTCCCAGTGTGGGCTAACATTACCCCCCACTAATCTTTTAACTCCAAAGGAATAATGTGGAGCATTAACAAAAATAAAGGAGGAAGTTTGTGGCACCCGTGTGACCGGCCCCACACCCGAGGGGCGGGGGGAGCTTCCCCGAAGGGGAGGAAACGGAGCAAGTTTCCTAATCAAATACCCTAATCTGACCTCGAACTCACTGATCTGACTGCTCTTCATTTCCATGAACTTGGAATTAAGTATAGGAATTAATTGCTCACATTAGCGATCTTACAGCTATTCCTGCGAGCGGCAGCAGCCGGCGCCTGATTGTGACGTTGCCCTGAGGGCGGGGCTGGCTGCTCAGCAAAAAACCGCGCTTTGGGTCTGAGCCGCAGCGGTCAGAAAATCAGAATCTAAAACGGAGCAAGGGAATGAGTTTCCTAACATCGTTAAGTACCCTAACCCGGCCGGCTGCGAACTCCCTGATCTGACTGCTCATAATTTACCTAATCGTGCATAAAGCGCTGGGAATTAATTCCTCACATTAGCAAACTCGTAGCTGTTTGTGCTGCAGCCGGTCGCCATTGTGACGTGTCCCTGAGGGCAGGTGGGTCGGGTCACCCAGCAGCATTACGGGGCCTCAGTCCCCACAACCAGAAACAAAAGTTACCGCCCCTCCCCCCCCACCAACTGGCCATCTGCCCTGGGGGCTGTAGCAAACTGCGTTTCACCTCTCCAGCTCCCAAACCTCTCAGTTGGCGACCTTCTGCCCTTTGTTCCATCCCCCTTCCCACCCAAATAGGAGGAGCCTGTGAACAGAGCTTGCTACAGCAGGGAGCATCCCTCTACAGGGGATCCTCTACTTTAGCCTCTCCTTGAAATCTGCCTCAGGAAGCTTTGAATATATGGGGCAGCTCGGGCTTCACCTTAGCATCTGAGCTCCTCGCATACCCAAGGCTGCGTGTAGGCCTGGACCTCTCTAGTAGGGTGCCTCCTAGTGCTTTCAGTAGAGAATCACACAAGCACTGGTACAATCTGGTCCATTTTCTGAGGGTTTCAGTCAATCCCACAGAGCAGCTCTTTGGGACTTCTGAAGATCACAAGACACGCAGAGTGGGTCACCAGTGATCCTGAGGAAGCGAGTCTCAGGCTAGCCACTCTCCTTGGATCAGTCAGAGACCCACGCATCTACAATAGGATCAACTCGAATGTCTACAACTTCTGAGCCCCAGGTCCAAGAAATATTTAGAATGTGGATTGGCAGAAAGCAATCATCTCAGGATTACAGCCAGGGAGAGCTGAATACCCCTTTGCAACAGAAAATTTTAAGGAGATCGTCTAGGAAAATCCAGGCCACCAGACTCAACCAGTCTGCTTCTCCCCAAACAAGCTGAACTCCGAAGAATTTCCAGCTTGATGTCGGATTTTATCGCACCACCCCATGATACATACCTCCTGATCTAAGGGTCAGAAAATCTCAGAACTGTACCAACAAGTTTTGTGT
Source organism: Aplodontia rufa (assembly GCA_004027875.1). Taxonomy (NCBI): domain Eukaryota; kingdom Metazoa; phylum Chordata; class Mammalia; order Rodentia; family Aplodontiidae; genus Aplodontia; species Aplodontia rufa. The sequence goes on along the minus strand of PVKS010011888.1, from coordinate 5,387 downwards.
CTTTTTTTCATTTCTTCATTTTTTTCTTTCATTATTATTATTATTTTTTTAAATTAAAAAAAATTTTTTTAAACGGTAATCCAGCTGGAAAATAATATTTTTAATTTTTTAACATTACTGTGGGTTTTTGGAGTTTTTTTTCTTTTCCTTCTTTTTCCTCTGCTCCTTTCTTGCCTTATGATTAATACTGAATTTTGGTGTTGGTGGATGTAAATACTTATCTGTGTGTATGTATTGGTGATTGACTCTTATTTCTTTAGGTCTTATTGAACCCTACTGCTAACTTCTTTCTCCACTGTACTCTGGTAATCCCTAAATTTAAGCATCTTTCATTCTCATCCCAAGTCTTTACCCTACCTGCACCCCAGTCCTATGTTTTCCTTACTCCTAATAGAATAACCTACTCCCCCCTAATCCCTAGTTCCCCTATACTCTATAACAGGTGTGATTTTTATACCTCCCCAATTCACTTCCTTGACTTCCTAGTCAATCCTTATCCCCAATTTCAGAGAGACCCTAATACCTGAAGAAATTGACACGCTTCAAAACGGCTACTTGCTTGGTATCATACTACACAGTGAGAGTTCTCTCAAAGAAAGCTGCCACTATTGGTGCTAATCATCAACTCATCTGTTTTAGTTGAAACGGACTAGTATTTGTACTTATAGCCTCTCAAATTCTCACAGAACCGTCTGGCATCTTAGGTCTATATTGACCAAATAGCTCCTCTTCACAACGAAACAAAGTCATAAGAAGCTCCAATTTCTCCAACAAGAGTAACAAGTCTGAAATAAAAGACAAGCTCTCTGACTCAGAAAATGAGGAAAAGGGGAAATAACTCTCAAAACCAGACCTCCCCACCTAAGGACCTCATAGCTGGTGCCTTAGATGAAAACCAAAGACATTGTGTCAGCATTATGATTAGTAATGCAATCAAAGAGTTGAGAGAGGAAATAAGGAAAGAGATCAAAGAGCAATTTCAAGAGATGAGAGAAAAATTCTACAGAGAAATTAAGGATCAATTCCAGGAGATGAAAGATCAGCTGTACAAGGATATCGACATCCTGAAAAACAGATGTAGCAGAGCTATCAGGATTGAAAAACACGGTTAACCAATTCAAATCTTCACTGGAATACACAAACACCAGAGTAAACTCTACTGAAAATAGAACTTCAGCGCTTGAAGAATGAGTATCAGACAATGAGGATCGCCTAAACAATGTAGAAATCAAAGAAGAAAAACAAGATAAACAGCTTATTGTACATAATCAGAACTTCCAAGTAATATTTGATGAGATGAGGCATAATAATCTGAGAATCATTGGCCTGGAGGAAAACTCTGAACAGCAAACAAGGGGATTCACGAAACTTTTAAGCAAAATCATAAGTGAGAACTTCCCTCATTTTGCTATTGATCCAGAATACCACATTCAAGATGCTTATAGAACACCAAATAGACCTAATCAGTGGAGAAACTCACCAAGACATATCATGTACAAATGAATAACAGAGAAATTAAAGAGAGTTTTCTAAAAGCTGCTAGAGGAAAGCCCCAAATCACATTCAGAGGCAAACCTATTCAGATCACTATGGATTTTTCAGAACAAACAATGAAGGCCAGAAGAGCTTGGAACAATATCTCTCAAGTGTTAAAAATTAACAACGTTCAACCAAAGATAATATATCCGGCAAAACTCAGCTTCAAATGCGAAGGGGAAATTAAATACTTCAACGATAAACTCATGCTTGCAAGATACGTGAACACTAATCCCACTCTGCAGAGCATTCTCAAAGATGTTCTCCATTTAGAAGATAATGCCAACGATATGATAAATCCTTAAACAAGGGCGAGTCAATAATCATACTGTACAAAAACTGACTTTCAAGATGACTCAAAATTCTGTAATAGATACAAAATCTGTGAATCAGCCTCCCATATCTGTTCTATCCTTGAATGTGAATGGTCTCAATGCCCTAATTAAAAGACACAGAAGGACCCACTGGATCAAAAAACAAAATCCAACAATATGTTGCCTGCAAGAGACACATTTGACACTCAAAAATAGACACAGGCTGAAAGTGAAAGGATGGCAAAACATCTACCAGGCCTGTGGCTCAAAAAAGCAAGCTGGTATAGCGATTCTAATTTCTGACAAAATTAATTTCCAACAAAACTAGTCAGAAAGGACAAAGAGGGACACTTTATCATACTAAAAGAGACAGTTCACCAAGAAGATATGACGATAATCAACATTTATGCCCCCAATTCCAACCCTCCCAAATATATGGAAAAAATACTGAAGGACATTAATCCCCTCATTGATCTCAACATAATAATCCTGGGGGACTTCAACACACCAGTATCAACTCTAGACAGATTATCAAAACAAAAAATCAATTAAGACATCGCCAATCTGAACTACTCTATTAATCAATTGGGCTTAACAGACATTTACAGAATGTTCCATCCTAAGACAGCTGAATTTACCTTCTTCTCATCGGCCCATGGATCCTTCTCTAAAATAGACCACATCCTAGTTTACTGGGATAATCTTAGCAAATATAAAAAAGTGGATATAATCCCATGTATTCTGTCAGATCATAATACTATGATCTTAGCAACCAACAACAAGAGAAACAACAGAAACTATTCAAATACTTGGAAATTGAATAATTACCTCTTAAATGAAGGACGGGTAAAAGAGGAAATGAGAACAGAGATTATGAAGTTTTTGGAATTGAACGAGAATGAGGAAACAATATACCGAAACCTCTGGGACAGTATGAAGGCTTTCCTAAGAGGTAAATTTATAGCACTGCATGCACACATCAAAAATCTAGAAAGAGAACAGATTAATAGCCTTATGCTTCAACTCAAACGACTACAAAAGGAGGAACAGTCCAACCCTAAATCTAACAGAAGACAGGAAATCACTGAAATCAGAGCTGAAATCAACAAAATTGAGAACAAAAAAGCTATTCAATCTATTAACAAATCAAAGATTTGGTTCTTTGAAAGAGTTAACAAAATCGACAGACCCCTTGCCAAACTCACCAAAAGGAAGATCGAAATGAAGCAAATCAACAAAATCAGAGACGAAAATGGGGATATCACCACAGACTCATCCAAGATACAGAAGATTATCAGAATCTATTTTGAAAACTTATACTCTGCCAAATTTGATAACCTCCAGGACATGGACAGGTTTTTGGACACACACGACATCCCCTCTTTAACACAGGAGGACACTGAAAATCTAAACTAACCTATCACAGAAAACGAAATTGAAGCAGCAATCAAAGCTCTCCCAAAAAAGAAAAGCCCAGGTCTGGATGGATATACGGCAAAATTCTACCAAGCCTACACAGAAGAACTAACACCAATCCTCTACAAGCTCTTCCAGGAAATTGATAGAGAGGGAACACTCCCAAACACTTTTTATGAAGCAAACATTACACTGATTCCAAGCCCAACAAAGGCACATCAAGGAAAGAAAACTACAGACCAATTTCCATGATGAACACTGATGCAAAAATCCTTAATAAAATTTTAGCTAATCGGATACAAAAGCACATTAGAAAGATAATTCTTTATGATCAAGTGGGCTTCATTCCAGGAAAACAAGACTGGTTCAATATACGCAAATCAATAAATGTAATTCACCACATAAAGAGAATTAAAAACAAAAACCATATAATCATCTCTATTGATGCAGAGAAAGCATCTGATAAAATTCAACACCACTTTATGCTCAAAATTTTGGAAAAGATAGGGATCAAGGGAAGATACTTTAAATATGTCAGATCCATTTATGACAGACCCATAGCTAACGTTATCCTCAATGGAGAAAAACTGAAAGCATTTCCACTGAATTCAGGTACGAGACAAGGCTGTCCGCTATCCCCACTCTTGTTCAACATAGTCCTTGAAACCCTTGCCAGAGCTATCAGGCAAGACAAGGAAATCAAAGTTATTCGTATAGGAAAAGAGGAAGTTAAGTTATCTCTATTTGCAGACCACACGATTTTATACCTAGAAGACCCAATAACATCGGCCAGAAAACTCCTAGAGCTTATAGGTGATTTTAGCAAAGTAGCTGGCTACAAGATTAACTCCAGCAAATCACTAGCATTTCTTTACACCAGCAACAAATCTGCAGAAGAAGATATCAGGAAATCTCTCCCATTCACAATCACTTCCAAAAAAAAAGAAATACTTGGGCATTAACCTTACAAAGGATGTTAGGGATCTCGTCAAAGAAAACTATCAAACACTAAAAAAAGAAATTACAGAAGACCTGAGTAGATGGAAAAACATTCCATGCTCATGGTTAGGCAGAATCAATATAATAAAGATGGCCATTCTCCCCAAAGCTCTATACAGATTCAATGCAATCCCCATCAAGATACCTATGGCATTCTTCAGAGATATAGAAAAAGCAATTCTGAGGTTCATAAGGAATAACAGGAGACCCCAGACTAGCCAAAACATTACTCTATAGAAAGGAAGAAATAGGGGGTATCTCAATCCCTGACCTTAAATTATATTACAGAGCTGTAGTAGCAAAAACAGCATGGTATTGGTATCAAAACAGAACTGAAGACCAGTGGAACCGAATAGAAGATCCTGAGACAAACCCCCATATCCTTAACTATTTGATATTTGATAAAGGGGGCAAAAGTATAGTGTGGAAGAAAGATAGCCTGTTCAACAAATGGTGTTGGACAAATTGGACAGCCATATGTAGACATCTGAAGCTGGATCATTATCTTTCACCCTGCACAAAAATTATATCAAAATGGATCAAAGATCTGGATATTAAGCCTACAACTTTAAACTTACTAGAAAAAGAAGTAGGGTCAACACTACAGCATATAGGAGTCGGCAGCTACTTCCTTAGCAAAACTCCTATGGCTCATGCTATAAAATCAAGAATAAATGAATGGGATGCAATTAAACTAAAAAGTTTCTGCACAGCTAAAGATCTAGTCAAGAGCATCAAGAGAGAACCTACAGAATGGGAGAAAACTTTTGCCTGCTACACCTTGGACAGAGGGCTAATATCCAGAATTTACTGGGAACTAAAGAAACTAAAGTCCAAACTCACAAATAATCCAATCAATAAATGGGCTAAAGAACTCAAAAGGAACTTCTCTCCAGTGGAATTCCAGAAAGCGCATAAATATGTGAGAAAATGCTCTACATCATTAGCTATAAGGGAAATGCAAATCAAAACTTCAATGAGATACCACCTCACTCCTGTTAGAGTGGCAAAAATGAAGAATACAAACAATAACAGATGCTGGAGGGGCTGTTGGAAAAGAGGAACACTGTTACACTGCTGGTGGGACTGCAAACTGGTTCAGCCACTCTGGAAAGCAGTGTG
>PVKS010011887.1:0-55277 GCA_004027875.1 Aplodontia rufa | reverse complement strand
ACATCAATAAATCTGTACAGTGAACATGTACGTTGATCTTGGATTATAGGATGCTACAGGAAGCTAAAATATTTGAAAGTTGGAACATTGCAGAATGGTGTTAGGAAATATAAGCTACCATTATTTAGTACTGGAATGTAGCATTGGGAGTTTCATGTGAGAAGACATAGCTGATTCATTTCAACAGACAAATTAATTGTAGTTTTTAGTTTTAATTAATATAGAATGCTATAATTTCCAAGTATTCTGAAAATCTTATGAACCAGTAAATTGTTCATTTTTTATTTGAAAAACCAATATTTTTGGCATATCAGAGTTATTTTGAAACACCCAGACATGCATTTTTCTTTCAGTTTCTCTGTCCCTATCTCAACTTCTATCCCTCTATCTCTGTCTTTATAAATGGACATCTCTAAATATATATTTGTATATACATAGGTGTATGTATGAATGGTGTGTGCACACAAATGCAATCCTGCTTGCAAATGCAAAAATGCATTTTCCTCATCTGTATTGCAGTTAAAGGAAAATTTCTTCACACCACATGAGACTTAAGATACCATCCCTTGAATGTCTTTGGAATAGACCTGGATCTTCACATCTCATTGGTTCAAGCTCTGTGTGAAACTTCCCATAATTACATTGTTCTCTAGTATTCCATTCTCAACATAGTTGTCAAAGTGCCTGGGTAAAAGAATGTTGCAACAATTTCACCCTCAATTGTCCATAAAATTATTTGACCGTGTGGATGGTGGAGATGAAAGCAAAATGACCTGGCAGCTATTGAAAAGCAAGTTGAAATGAGGCAAATTATAACTTTTAAAGAGTCACTGGGACGTAGCTGCAAACAATAAAACCTAAAACTGAGTGACTGGAAATGACAGCAAGTGCCAGGGCATTGTCATGTAGCTTCAAGGAAACTTTTTAATCTTTTGGTGTGAAGATGTCAGGCTCTCTGGAAATTCTTAAAAGAAGAATTTAAGGATACTTTTCAGAAAGGGGAATGCCAAAGATCATATTATATATCTCCTTACTTTATTATGAGTTAGTGGGATCATGTGTTTAGCTATATTTGTGGATCTTAACTACTAAGAATATTTCCTTCCAAAGTGCAAAAGAAAATATGTATATATGTGTGTACTTGGATGAATAAGGAATGTGCACACACACACACAAACACAGTAATATCTAATATACGGAATAATGTTGAGCAACTAGATAATGGACATTTGAGAATATTTTAGATAAAAATATTAGACCTATAATGTATTGATTTCAATAAATTTATCTTATCATGAAAGTATTGTTCATATCACCATATTAGACATAATTTCTATGTAATTAAAATATTCTTAATGACAAATGGGTTTTAAAAACTAGTTGGATGCCTAGAAATAATTTTCAGTGTACTTTTGTGTATTCTACTTCCACTCAAAATTGGTTATGTTGCTGTCATTTCAAAATTTTCACTAACACCATGCTCACTGTAGCTATACTTCTTACCTCCTTCCATTTACTTCTCTTAAATTTCATAAAATAATTAACAAAATTGTCAAACTAACTCAAAATGTCAGTTAAAGACACTTTCAAATAAGAAAAACTACTGTATTCCTCTCTAAGGCAATTTCTCCCAACTTTCCAAAACACTGCTTCTATGAAAACCAAGAAAAACATAAAGTGCAGAATGAAAACTAGAAGAGATTCCACGTAACATAAAACACATTAGGTTAAATTTAAATACACAATTGATGATGCAAGCATTGAGAACTTACTGACCTAAGGAAAGGTAGGAAGACCTGTTAATTCATTCTAAGCTCTGCCCACTGGACCAGCTACACGAGATACATTGCAGTAAGAAATTACATCAGTGGCCCCATTGTGGATTGGTGGTACATGTGATTAATCCAGGTTGCTTCACTTAAAATTAGATCTAATCCTTCTCTTTACCCTAATGTCCCAGTCCCAACACACACACACACACACACACACACACACACACACTACTTTCTTCATCCCTTTAGGGATTAAAATTTAAAGGAAATAAATAAGAGATTAAATAAGATAAAAAAAGGATTAGAGGAAGACTGGATTAGAGAAAAAAGTGTTTTATGGCCTTTTGGAAGATGTACCCTTCTGTGTTAAGGTTTGTAGATTATAGGGAAAGCCTTAAAAATAAAAAAAGTGATAATAATTTTCACACATCCTTTGGTTTTCAACATAGTAGTTGTATTAAATGTAAGATTTTGTGTGTGTATCAGCAATTGAACCCAGGCCTGATCCGCCACTGAGCTATACTCCCAGCCCTTTTTATTTTCTGAGACAAGGTCTTGATAAGTTGCTGAGGCTGGCCTTGAACCTGTGGTCTTTCTGCCTCAGTCTCCAGAGTCACTAGGATTAGAGCATTTGCCACCAAAACTGGCAACTTATAAGATTTTAATTTTCTGAGTCTTAGGTTAGGAGCTACACATAATAATTCTGGACAGCCTAATGACAGTAATAAAAAATATCTATGTAACATGAGTGAAGAGAGGACAAAAGTAGTCACCACAGCCTGTCTGTGAAAACACCAGGTCGGGAGAAATATCTATTTTTTCAAATAAAAGTAATTAAAAGAAATGGAGGTGTAACTCAGTGGTAGAATATGTGCTTATTATGTATGGGACCCTGGGTTTAATGCAATGTGAAAAAAGAAGCAACACAAAAAACAAAAGCAAAAATATATAGACTTCTAGGTCTTGGGAACCATTGCAGAGCAAAAAAGAGAAAACCTCATAATTAAAACTGCAGAAAAATACAATTACAGAAAAATGATAAAGTATTTTAGTTTATTGTGAAGTATGACTTAAAGAGCTTTACAAACAATATAATAACACTGAAAATGTAACGTTAATAATGATGAATAAAAGGATTTAAAAATGTGCAAGGAATTTTAACTTTTAAAAATTTCTATGCAATGTAATTGGCATAAAAGTAGACAGGAAGAACAAAGGAATAGAAGTCACAGAGACAAACCCATAAACTTACAGCTGTCTGATACTTGACAAAAGTCCCAAAAAATATGTTGGAGAAAAGATGTCCTTTTTAACAAATGGTACTGGGGAAACTAGATATCCATATGTAGAAGAAAAAATAGATCACATCTCTCACTCTGCATGAAGTCAAATAAAAACGGATCAGAGTTAGGAATTAGAGCAGAAATCTTGTAATTGCTAGAAGAAAACATAGGGTCAACACTACCTCATACCAGCAACAACATCCTCAAAAAGACCCCTAAAGCTGAAGAAATAAAACCAAAATTCAATAAGTAGAATGCCATCAAATTAAAAAGCTCTATACAGCAAAGGAAATGATTAAAAGCATGAAGAGAGAGTCTACAGAATGGGAGAAAGTACTTTCCAGCTGCTACTCAGACAGGGCATTAACATCCAGAATATATAATGAACTCAGAAATCTCAATTCCAAAAACAACAACAACAAAATGACCCAATCAATAAGTGGACAAAGGAACTAAAAGGACATTTCTCAAAAGAAATACAAATGACCTTCAAGTATATGAAACCATGTTTAACATCTGTAGCAATCAGGGAAATTCAAATCAAAACTACACAAAGATTTGGTTTTACTCCATTTAGAATGGCAATTATCAAGAACACAAATAGTAAATGCTGCTGAGGATGTGGGGAAAATATATGTCCATACATTGTTGTTGGGACCACAAATTAGTGCAACTACTCTGGAACATAGTACAGAGATTCCTCTAAAAAACTAGAAATGGAACCACCACATGACCCTGCTATCCCACTCCTTGGTATTTATGCAAATGAACTAAAAGCATATTGTACAGTGCAGCTACTTCAATATTTCTAGAAGCACAATTAACAGTAACCAAATTATGGAATCAGCCCACACACCTGTCAATAGATAAATGGATCAAGAAAATGTGATATATATACATAATGGAGTTCTTTATGGAGACATGAAGAAGAATGAATTTATGGCATTTGCCAGTGATGGATGAAAACTGAGAACATCATGATAAGTAAAGTGAGACAGATTCAGAAAAGTAAGGGTCAAATGTTTTCCTCCAATATGGGAAACTAAAGTAGAATAAGAGGAAGGAGGTATTGGTTGAAATCATAGATACATAGGGAAAATCAGTTGAGAAGGTGGAGAACCAGAGGGAGGGAAGAAGAATGAGAAAGGGAGGGAAAATGGAATGAATTTAACAAAATCTTGGTAGTTGCCTTTATAAATATGCCAAAGGAAATTTCACCTGTAGTATATGTAACAACTACCAAAAATAAATAAGAAAAAAATCAAAAGAAGGATCAGTAGAGTATAAGAATACAAATAGGAGAAGGGAAGGAACAGGGGGCAAATGGGGATTAAAATCGATTTTCTTTCATGCTTGATTTTGTCAAAATGAACTCAACTACTATGTACAACTATAATGCTTTAATAAAAAGATAAGATAAGATAAAATATGTATGCAAATACACGTGTCTGAGTAAATATTAGTCCACAAAGAATATCTCAGGAAAATGCTTATACATAAACTATATAACCCACATTTCTCACCAATAACTTCTTTTGCTTCTCTTTAACTCCATCTCATGAGGAAAACTAAACTCCAAATATAGCTTATTTAGAAAGTAACTATGAAATTATGTTTTATAAGGATAAGGAATAGGACTAAAGTTGTAATCAGTGGAAATACATAACCTTAATTATTTTTATAATCTTTAAAGAAAGGAATGAAAATAAATGAAATAAATATTCAAAGGAAGAGGGGGAAAAAGTTTAAGTAGACAAAATAAAATGGTGAAGAAGAAAAAGAATGAACTTGGGGATATAACAATAGATTTTAAACACTGATCAAAAACATAAAATGTAAGGTCATCACATCAAAAGAAATGGTGGGAAGTATACCCCCAAATTAAAAATAAGGTTACTAATAATAGATGTGGCTAAAAATTTTAGAGATGTGCAATTGTGCCAGTTCCTTAGAAATTTTTAATGATATGCAAGCTGTCCTAAGACAACATAAATTACCAGCTGGTTGAATCTTCTAGAAGTGGTAACTCAGGGAAAACTTTTGCATTAAACTAATTTTCCAGCTGAACACAAGAATGCATGTCAAGAAATTCACACTCCTGCCAGGCCTCTTTCTGCTGGGTCAACTTGAGCGAATCGATTTCCTTCATGGGCCATCCCTCTACACCATGAAATAAAAACGTAAAATGTAGTTATGACTGGGGTCTCTTTTAATATTAAATCCCTTGATTCTCTTATTTGCTAATCCACATTCAGGTATTGAATGTGTTTAGAGTACATACAAAAATTAAAATATAATAGCAAAGCGTCAAAGAATAGTAATTGTATTTTATATCTACCCCTCCTTGTTCGTTCTCTCACTTGGACCTGAAATTAGTATCTGTCCCTGTCAGTACAAAACCAGAGCTAAAGAAAGAAATGCAAGCCAAAGAATGCACTCCAATATTTTATTCATTCTTTGGCTTGTCCTGTAATTCTTTCTTTTCTTCCTGTTTCATTTCTCAAGTAATCAGAAATCATCTGTAGTCTTCTCAGACTTCTGGGAGTGGTTTCCGACACCTAAGTCCCTTTCAAATTCGTACTTGAATTTTGTGACTACTTTTACATTGTTGCATGAAAAACAGCCAAAATGAGCATCGCGTTCTTGTTCTTCCAAGACTTCCATATCTTATTCTTTCTCTGAAATTTCTTTCTGTGGTTTTATATCACTTGGCATCTCTCTTTTTCATTGAGAAGGACAATATTAATCTTTTGTGATGGCTCCAGGATTCAAATATATTTTACTTCATTCTTGTAGTTAATATATTAAGTGGCTCTGATTTTAAAATACCATCTGGTTATGATCTGAGTGTAATAGACCTTACAAGTAAATATGTTTATCATATTTATTTCCAAACTATTATTGTAACTAATTTAAGGCTACCATAACAGCCATGAATTGAACCAGAACAATGGATAGAAATCTTTTGCAATGAATCTTGTAGGAAACAGGGAAGTTAGGGAGGGTGAAGACAGTTAATCTAAATATTTCAAAAGGCTACATCTATGAACTTTATAGTTTCTACTCTTCTAATTCTCCCAACTTCTTAACAATTAATCACATCATATGTTATGTAAAGTGAATACTCCCAAGACGTACACAGAATACTATATTGAGACCTAGAGTTCTGTTATTTTGTTATTCAACCCTAGGATGCACAAGAGTGATGGTGGTTCTTTTGCCTACCTACTGAGGTTCCCTTTATCTAAATATTTTACAGTTTTACTATCCCTCCAGTGGCACAGTGTCCTGAGTATGTCTAACATTTACTGAGCAGCCATGAAATGTTTTATTTTTCTCTAATTGGTTTGTTAATAAACTAAACATGAATTTCCATGAGCACAAATTCACCACAGTACTCATCATAAATATCATTAGGTGGAAAACAGGTCTTTATAAATAATACCAAATAAATAAATGAGACTTTGCTCAATTTAATCTTTGGAATACAATATGGTAAATGTTTTAATCTCCATTTCTCCCTATAGGAAACAGTAACTTCCTCAAAGTCAGGTTGCTAATTAGCAGCTAAGTTAGAATGTAAACCCAAGTTTGACTAAGTCTCAACCTCTTGCTACCCTAAATCCACCACTAATGTGATAAAATTCTGAATTTGCTTGCATTTAGTTGAGATACATATCACTTTATAGATGTCTCATCATATATTCAGAACAAATAAAAGATTCTTGAATAGTCTTGAATATGTTTGAGAGATAGGTGGATATAAGAAATCCTACCAAAAACTATAAAGACAGCAATTTTATAAATTTTTCACACTTTAAATCATAGGTTCTGATTACTACTTAACATTAAAAACTAGTGGCAAATTGCCTAATTACATTAAAGATTTTAGGCCATTTCCTATGGTCTACATGGAAATATTCATCAATCATACCCAAAAAATTAAATGCAAACATCAATAAGATTGATATTGCTATTGAAAACCTTGGTATCATAACTATTAATAATTATATGTGAAAAATCAACCACATGAAAAAATCTTTAAATATTCTTTAACATCAACTAGAGATTTGTATGTTTTTCGGCACAACACCTTGTTTTGGTTTAAATATGAGGTGTCCCCCAAATGCTCACGTGTGAGGCAATGCAAAAACATTTAGAAGTAAAATGAGTAGATTACAAGACATGGAATCTATATGGATTAACTGGGTGGTAACTACAAGCAGGTAAAGCATGGCTGGCAGAGGTAGTTCACTGGGTTCATGCTTTTTGGATTTTGTCCACCTGCTTTCCTCCACCACACCCTTCCATCATGATGATTAGCCTCTCCTTGGATCCAGAGCTATGGAGTTGGCCAGCCATACTTCTTTTTTTTTAAACAACAAATGTTTATCGTATCACATTTCTAGAGGCTGAAAGTTTTAGATCAAGGGGTCAGCAAGGTTGGGTTCTTCTGAGGCCTGTGAGAAAAACTGTTCTTCTGCTAGCCATGGGCATTCCTTAGATTGCCGATGGCCATCTTCTCCCTGTGTCTTTGTATGGTTTCCTATCTGGGTCTGTTTTTGTTCCAAATATCCATTTTTTTTAAATTAAGGAGTTGAATTGTTGTACAATCATAAATGCATGTAAAGTAACAATATGATATGCATTTGATCCAAATCCAGAGTTGCCCCTATATCACCTATGCCCAGACTCTTCATTCTTCTATATTTCCCCCATCATAGCTATAAATGTTCATATATATATATAAATTATGAATTATCATAATTTAATGATCACATAACTATTACTTGGCCTCTGGCAGGAGGAACAGTATGTTACATTGTTGATTGTCTCCTTAGATCCCTCCCTATCCTTCCTCCCTCACCCTTCCCCCTCCCTCTCGCCTCCATCTTGCCTTTCTCCTTTCCCACCTACCTGTCTATGGCTCCCCTAAATTACCTGCTGCTATAACATTGCTGGGTCTAATACATGTGTTTCATAACCTTTCACCCAAGACTGGTTTTATCTCTAGCTTCCACAACTGAGGGAAAACATTCAACCTGTGAGTCTCTGGTGTTGGCATTCAGCATAGTTTCTCCCATTGCTATCTGTTTACCTTCAAAGGCTGCAATATCATTGTTTCTAGTAGCTGAATAGAATTCCATTGCTTTTGGATCCATTCCTCCAATGAGGGGTATCTGGGTTGATTCTATAATTTAGGTATTGTAAATTGAGCTTCTATGAACATAGATTTTGCTATGTTACTATAATAGGCTGATTCTAACTCTTCTGGGAAAATACCCAGAGGTGGGATAGCTGGTTTATAAGGTGGATCCACCATACTGTTTTGAAAAGTCTCCACACTGCTTTCAAGAGCAGCTGTACCAGTCTGCAATTCCACCAACAATGTGTTAGTGTTCCTATCTCCCCGAAATCCATCCAGCACTTGTTTCTGTTTGTATTCTTCATGTTTGCAAGTCTGACAGAAGTGGAGTGAAATCTTGATGTGGTTTGATTTGCATTTCTCTGATTACTATTGATTTAGAATACTTTTTCAACTATTCATAGGCTTGCTCATTTCTTCTGTGAAATATTTCTGTTTAGCTCTCTGGCCCATTTATTAATTGGATTGTTTGTATTTTTGATATTAAGTTTTTTGAGTTCTTTGTAAATTTTGGATGAGAGTACCCTGTCATAGTATAGGCCATGATTATCTCTCATTCTGTAGGTTCTTGTTGACAGTTTAAACCAACTCCTTGGATGAGCAAAAGCTTTTTAGTTTAATGGCATCCCACCCATTGATTCATGAATTTAATGCTGTCACTTTGGGAGTCAGCTTGAGAAAGTGGTTGCCTACTTCCATATGCTGAGGTTTGGGACCTAATATTTTTTCTACTGGTTTTATGGTAGCTAGTTTAATTCCTAATTCCTTGAGCCATTTTTATTTGACTTTTGCGCAAGGTGAGAGATAAGGACCTAATTTCAACTTTCTGCAAATGGCAATCCAGATTGTCCAGCTCCATTTTATTGAAGGCCTTTTCTGCATCTATTGAGATGGTCCTATGGCTTTGGTCCTTAATTCTGTTCAAGTGATGAATCACATTTATTGATTTCAGTATGTTGAATCAGCCTTGCATACCTGAAATGAAGCCCACTTGATCATGAGGAATAATCTTCTTGATGTGTTTTTGAATGTGGTTCATGAGATCTTTATTAAGGACTTTTTTGTGGTGATGTTCATGAGGGTTATTGGTCTGTAGTTTTCTTATTATGTGTCTTTGTAGGTTTTGGTATCAGAGTTATGGTTGCTTCATAAAAAAAGTGTTTGGGAGCGTTCCCTATTTTTTAATTTCTTGGAATAGCTTAATAAGGAGAGGTGTTAGCTGTTCTTCAAAGGTGTGATAAAACTCCACAGAGAATTCATCAGGTCCTGGGCTTTTCTTCTTTGGAAGACTTTTAATTGCTGTATGGATTTAGGTGCCTGTTCTTGGACTATTTAGGATTTCAATGTCATCCTGTGTCAATCTGGGGATTTTGTATGTGTCTAGAAATTTGTCCATATCATCCAGATTATCTGATTTAGAGGAGTATAGTTCTTCAAAATATGTTCTGATAATCTGATTTCAAGGGGTTCAATGGTGATCACCCCATTTTCATTGGTGATTTTGTTGATTTAATTTGATTCTCTCCTTCTTTTAGTTAGATTAGCTAGCAGTCTTATCAATTTTATTTATTTTTTCAAAGAATCAGCTCTTTATTTCTTCAATTCTTTTTATTGATTTTTGTTCTCAATTTCATTGATTTCAGCTTTGATCTTAATTATTTCCTGTCTTCTAGTGTATTTGGGATTAGACTGTTCTTCCTTTTGTAGAGATTTGAGTTGGAGCATAAGCTTACTTGTTAGAGATCTCTCCTGATTCTCAATGTGAACGCTTAGTGCAATAAATTTTCCCATTAAGAATTCTTTCATGTTGTCCCAGAGGTTTCGATACATTGTGTGTACATTCTCATTCTTTTCTAAAAATTCCTTAATTACTATTCTCATGTCTTCTTGGATCCATTCTTTATCTAATAGGGTGTTATTCTATCTCCACATATATGTATGTTTTGTGCCATGGTTTTTGCTACTAATTATTAGGGTCATGACATCATGGTCTGATAGGATACATGAAATAGTATCTACTTTTTTATATTTGCTAAGATTTCTTTTGTGAACTGGAATATGATCTATTTTGGAGAAGAATTCATGTGCTGCTGGAAAGAAGATATATTCAGCCAATTTGGGGTGGAATATTGTATAGATGACTGTTAGGTCCATTTGATTTATGAAGTTGCTTAGGCTGGAGATCTCTTTACTGTTTTTTGTTGTTGCTGTTCTTATTGTTGTTGCTATTGTTTTGTGGGTTTTGTTTTTGTTTCTTTGCTTTGCTATCTGTCTATTGATAATAGCAGAATATTAAAGTCTCATAGTATTACCATGTGGAGGTCCATAGGTGATTTTGTGTTATGGAGTAATTTTTCCACATATTTGGGAGTGTTGGTGTTTGTGGAGTATACATTTACTAGTTATATTTTCCTATTATATTGTTCCCTTTCTAGGATGCAGTGTTCTTCTTTATCTCTTCTGATTAGTTTATGTTTGAAGTCTGCTTTGTCAGACATAAGTATTGCAACACCAGTCTGCTCTCTTGAGCCATGCACCTGGTAGATTTTTTTTCCATCCCTTTCACCTTCAATCTGTGGATATCATTGGCTGTAAGGTGAGTCTTCTGTAAGCAGCTTATTCTTAGATTTTGTTTTTTGATCCATTCTGCTAATCTGTGTATTGATTGTTGCATTGAAACCAGTCACCTTCAGTATTAGAATAGTTATGTGGTTGTTATTCATAATCATCATAATCATACTGTTTTACTGGTAATTTCTGATATTTCTTGGTTGTCCACTGATAGCATGTAGTTTTATTGAATTTCCTGTTTGTTGGATTTGAGGACTACTTGCTTATTCTTCCATCTATAATTTGTCTTTGAGGATTCTTTGTAAGGCCGGTTTTCTGTTCATGTATACTGCAATTCGGTCTTATTGTGAAATGTTCTTATCTCCCCATCGAATTTGAAACTGAGTTTTTGAGGGGTATAATACCATTGGCTGCATATTGTGGTCATTCAGATATTGAACTATCTCTTTTCAGGATCTTCTTGCTTCTCGAATCTGAGCTGAAAATCAGTGGTGATCCTTATTTGTTTGCCACTAGTGTGATTTGATGTTTCTCTCTTACAGCTTTTAATATTCTTTCCTTGATTTGCCTGTTATGCATTTTGAATATGATGTATTGTGGTTAATTTCTCATGTGATTAGGTCTATTGGGTGTCCTGTACACTTCGTGGATGAGCATTTCTAACTCTATTCTATGGGAAAAAATTTAAATATTTCATTGACAATGTTCTTTATATGATTCATTTGCTTTTCAATTTCTTCCTGTATAACAATTACTCTTAGATTGTTTCTTCTGATTTCATCCCCTACATTTTGAAAATTCTGCTCTTGTTCTGTGAGTTTTCTTTCTTTTTTGTTGTCCATGCACTCAAGCTTATTTAGCCTATCCTCATTGCTGGAAGTTCTTTCTTCAAGAGTTGAGGTTATGTTTTCTATAGAAGTTAGTCTTATAATTAAACTCTTCCATCATTCCTCTGATGTGATTATCTGCAGATTTTAGCTCCATTACTTCCTTTTTCAGTGTTTCTATTTCTTTGATAATACAGATTTTTTGTCCCTTGAGTTTTCTCACTTAGTCCCTTCATTAAATCTTCTTTTAGTTCTATGTTCCTTTTAATAATCAGTTCATTGATAATTTGTTCAAGGTTTTCATCCCACTCCTTGTCCATGTGCTCCTTGAGGGGAGTTGTGGTTTTGAAATGAAACTTTTCTAGTTTGATGCCTCATTTTTGAACAGCTTCTCTTGCATCATTGAATTGTTGGTGCTTATGTGGAAGCAATACAAGTCTTCCATTGTGTCTTCCTTGCAGGTTAAAGTGTCAGGTCAGATACTCCCTTGCTTATGACTGCCATCTTCCAGAAATCTGTGTCTGCCTGGAGCTTTGCTTTGTCCAACTTTTTAGATCTAGGTTCCAAGTTTTGGATAGGAACCTGGTGGTGTTCTTGGGCAGCCCGCTGGGTTGTTGAAGCCACATGGTAGGGGTGTGTCACTGGGTTCCAGGGTTCTGGAGATGCAGGGCAGGCCATAACAGACAAGCATATGCTCCCTATTGGGACCTGGATTCCTTGATGTTGGGGACAGGCCCAATATATCTGGACCTGGCAGGGATTTGCAATGGCTGGGCAGTTTCCAGGCACACACAGTGTCCTTGGGTTGTCTTGCATGCCTGCTGGGACCTAGATCAGTGTTCTGGGTATGCTTAGGGGTAGCAGGCTTGATGCTGGTGTCCTGAGTACACTCAGTGATGGAGCAGGGTCCAGGTACAGGGTCCATGGTATGTCCTGTGCACCTCCCAGGCCAGGGAGGGGTCCTGTGCACACTAGGAGGCAGGGCAGGGTTCAATCATGTGACTGGAGTTATTAGGGTGTTCCACATGCCTACTAGGGTCAGAGAAGTACACACTGGGCAGAGGGGCAAGGTCTGGGTGCAGGATCCTTGTGGTGTCCCACACATCTTGGTAGACATACTTCTGAAACCATGAGCCAAAATATAGTTTTCCTATATTTTAGTTACAGTGACACAAAGCTGAATAATGCACATATATATAGAAAGGAAAATTCAGATGTGAAAGGTAAAACATGTTAGAACTACCTCCTGATAGAAAAGATTATAGAAAATAAGGTCTACAAGAATATTTGTCTCTTGTTACAACTTATTCAAACATTATACATTTAATTGATTAAGATACAATACGGTGCCAATTATTACCTCTTTTCAAAATAAATATTATGTATCCCTTTCATAGGCAGAAGTCAATTTTGTGTTAATTAGTAGCTATGCTTTAAGGATATTTTAAATATTCCCACTCATTTGATAAAAGTTATTAGTCATTTTTAATAACTCCATGGTCTATCAAAAAATCTTCTGTAAAAATAGTTGTTATGTTTGTTAAAAGAAAAATTTCAGACAAATTAAATTTCACAGTTTATATGAGCAAAGAATGGTGTATGAATTGGTAGCACACTGAATCAGAAGTATTTCTCAACAGCTACACCCAACAATATGAGTAGCAAGATTTGGTAGGAAGGACAGAAAAAAGAGAAATCATCTAATTTCATTTACAGCTAGGAAGTTTACTATATTTGCATATCATATGTAAAGACATTTACCTGGACATTGTTTGGGTATTTGACTGTCTGATTCACTGAAATGCCACTATTTGTGAGTAGCCCCAAGCAAGCTACATGATCAAGGAATATACTCCTAAATTAGGTTTCATTTTATGTGCATTCTCAGTTAAGTTGCTATTTACATAAGAATGTTTGCTACATTGAAACTCAAACTGCAGAGGCAGTCTCAAGCCAATAACCTCCTGTTTATTTATCATACTGTTATTAATATCATAAATGTATGAGTATCCTTTTTTCCAAAATGATCAAAGAATTCATATGTATCATTCTACAGTTTATGATGTCAAATTATGCCTTAGTAGCATATACAGTGTAGTTTTACATTTATTTATATATTAGGCAGTTTTTAAAACATGTCAGTGTAATAGTCATTAATTACATATTCCATTGGACTGTAAGTAAGATAATTAGTGTTCAGCAGATATAAAAGTAAATATCATTAATCTATTCAGAATCAAGTTCTAAAATCAAGTGATTTGGGCTGGAATGTTGGCTCAACAGTTATGGCACTTGCCTGGCATGCACAAGTATGTGAGTTCAAATCCCTGCACCTCATGCACAATGAAATCTCGAAGCAAAGAAAGCCACATGAAAAACTAAATAAAATTGATTCTCTCTTTCTTTCTCTCTCTCTCTCTCTCATTATCCCTCTCTCTTTAAAAAATAAAAAATAAATAAAATCAGGTGATTTACATTTCCTACTTATATTTTCTGCTTTACAATAATAACAATGTCTCAGTTCCTTGGTTTATGATCTCAGAAGTGACTACATCAATAAGTGATTGACAAATCTTCCCCTCAGTTTTCAACAGAAATATTGATTAAATCAAGAGTCAGCTGCAATTGATGATTGATCAAGATTGGAAATAATAATTATTTTCTCCAGTTTTTGTTTGTCTTAAGAGCTACCCTGGCTCATAACATAAAACAAACACATATTGACACTCAGAGCTTTCTTTAGATTCCAAGCAAATATGACTCTTTGATCTTTAGCTTTCTTGATGATGTAATCAACATTAGAATGGAAGTAGGAAAAGTCCATTCTGAGCCTATTAGTGGAGAGAGATTGATGCCATATACCCAACAGACTCAACAGTATTCCCTGGGGAATTTTGAACTGTGACTGTTCGACTGAGTAGAACCCACTATTCTCTGGAACTCTCTCTTGGGAAGTGTCAACACTGGCCAAGCCAAAATAGTTGGTAACAACATTCTGGCAGCTCACCAAGTAGAATTGCCAAAATTCCATATTCTGAAAACAGAAAAGCAAAACACAATGGTACATTCAGTTACCACAGAATAACAATTTTCCATAGACAAAATTTTCAATTGCTATGAGAGTTATCCATTATGATTTGAAAGTCCTTAACATCCAGTTATATTTAATATATGTGTTCAAATGCAAACATTGAAAAGAATCAAACATTACCCCAAGAAGAACTTTGTGTTGAAAGGCTAGAGCTCTGGAGTTGGAGAGACTCAAGTTTAGTTCATGGTACTGCTTCTCACTGGCCAGTTGCTCTTTTTTAAAATTAAATTTTTTAGTGCATTATACTTTACATAATGATGGGATTCGTTGTCACATATTTCTGGATGCACACAAATCAGTAATGCAATTTGTTCAATATCCCCCCAACACACTCCTCTACCTTCCTCCTCCCATCCTTTGATCCCTTGCCTTTCTTGTGGGTCCTACATTGTTCCTAAAAAAAAAAACCCAAATACAGTGACATAATTCTTATACCTATGACTAACATTATATATATATATATATGTATATATATATATATATATACATATATATATATATACACATACATATATATATATAAATAACTATAGTATATACAGTGACATTTGTAACTGCTTAAAATGTACCTGGCTGTATCTAAGTTCCAACATTTCCCCATTCACTCCCTTCCTATCATCCCTTGTTATTCTTCAAAATATTTTACAATAGGATTAAACTTTTATGTTTTTGTACAAGTATGCAGCATCACTTGCTCTAATGTGAAGTATCTTGCAACTGTATCTCATAAATATTAACTTTTTGCATTTTGGTTCTATGGCTCTAATACATTTGTCTACCTTACTCCCAAGCCTGGATTTAGGTCCAGCCTACACAAATGAGGGACACCATTCAAACTTTGACTCTCTAGATTTGGCTAGCTTCAGTCAGCATGATTTCTTCCAATGTTATCCATTTACCTTCAATAGATGCAATATCACTGTTTCTAATAGCCAAGTAGGACAATAATATCATTGTTTCTAATACCCAAATAGGAAAAAAAAAAAAAAATATATATATATATATATATATATATATATATATATATCAGAGCTTTTGGATCCATTCATCCAATGAGGGTCATCTGGGTTGGTTCCATAATTTAGCTATTGTAAATTGAGCTGCTATGAACACTGATTTTGGTGTGTTGCTGTAATGTGCTGATTCTAACTCTTCTGGGAAAATACCCAGAACAGGAATAGCTGGGTTATATGGTGGATCCAACCCTAATTTTTTGAGGAGTCTCCACACTGCTTTCTAGAGCAGCCAGACCAGTTGGCAATTCCATCAACAGTGTGCTAGTGTTCACCTCCCCACAACCCTTCCAGCATTTTTTGTATTCTTCACGTTTGTATTCTTCATTTTTGCCAGTCTGACTAGAGAGAGGTGAAATCTTAATGTAGTTTTGATTTGTGTTTCTCTGATTTCCAGTAATTTAGAACACTTTCTCATGTATTCATTGGCTTGCTCAATGTCTTCTGTGGAGAACTTTCTGTTTAGCTCTCTTGGCCAGTTGCTCTTAATGCAACCTCAGTGAACCCCATTCTTATCTTTAATTCATGAAGGTTTAAATGAGAAAATGGAATTAAAGAAAGGATGTAAAATATACCTGATTGTTAAAATTTGAATCTCAAATATCTCCCAAAGGCCATAGGTTAAAAGTTTGGACTTCCTAATGTAGTTTCCATTTGCATTTCTCTAATTACTAGTGATTTAGAGCACTTTGTCATGTATTCATTGGACTGATCAATGTCCTCTATTGAGAAGTTTCTATTTAGCTCTTTGGCCCATTTATTGATTGGGTTGTTTGTGATTTTGAAGTTGAAATTTTTGAGGATTTTATAGATTCTGGATATGAGACCCCTGTCGGAAGAATCACAGTCCATGATTCTCTCCAATTCTGTAGGAAACCTCTTGACTAATTTGATTATTTCCTTGGCAGTGCAAAAGCTTTTTAGCTTTATGACATCCCATTCACTGATTTTTGACTAACTTCCTTAACTTTAGGAGACATGTTGAGAAAGTCTTTGCCAACTCCCAAATGCTGAAGTATTGGACCTAATTTGGTTTAATTCCAAGCTCCTTGATCCATTTGGATTTGATTTTCATGTAAGGTGAAAAATATAAGTTTAAATTAGAATGGTCTAATTTAAACTTTAAGCAAGTGGCTGACCAGTTTGTCCAGCACCATTTGTTGAAGAGGCTGTCTCTCCTCCATGTAATATTTTGTTCTCCTTTGTCAAAAATCAGATATTTAAAGATTTGTGGGTTTGTTTCAGGGTCTTCTATTCTATTCCATTGGTCTTCATTCCTATCTTGATACCAGTACCATGCTGTCCTTATTACTACAATTCTATAGTACAGTTTTAGGTCTGGAATAGCAAAACTGCCTGTTTCTTCTTTTTGATTAGTAATGTTTTGGCTATTATGGGTTTCTTATTGTTGCAAATGAATTTGAGAATTGCCTTTTCTATATCTGTAAAGAATGACATTGGTATCTTAATGGAGATTGCATTGAATCTATGTAGTGCTTTTGGCACACCAGTAAGATTGTCAAAAATTAAGAAAATAAACAATAATAGATGCTGGAGGGGTTGTGGAGAGATAGGTACACTAGCACACTGTTGGTGGAACTGCAGACTGGTACAGCCTTTCTGGGAAGCAGTGTGGAGAATCCTCAAAAACCTTGGGATGAACCCACCATATGATCATGCTATTCCTCTCTTGGGTATTTTTCCAGGGGATTTACAATCAGCACATTACAGTGACACATCAATATCTATGTTCATAGCAGCTCAATTTACAATAGCTAAATTATGGAAACAACCCAGATGTTCTTCACTGAATGAATGGATCCAAAAACTGTGGTACATATATATCATGGAGTTTTACTCAGCAATTAGAAACAATGATATTGTAGCCTTTGAAGGTAAAGGATGGCTATGGAAGAAATCATGCTGAGTGAAATCAGCATAACCCAGAGAACCAAGGGTCGAATGTCTTCACTCATCTGTGGAGGCTGGAACTAGACCCTGGACATTGAGAAAGGAGGTCAATTCTCATGATTTAAATTCGGAAAAGTTGTAATGATATACAATTTAAGGCATTTGTAGAGATGTTTTGGGAAGGAGGAGGGAGGAGGGATAAGGGTGGATAATTGGGGGTGGGATTCTGGGGATGTAAATCTAACATTCAGAATTTATATATATTATATTTTTCATTAGAAGCATGCTTGATTGTTCAACAAATACACTTATTAATAAAAAAAAAGAAAGAGAAAGAAAGAAAGAACAAAGAAATAAAGTGTGGATTTCTGCCTATGTGCTATTGGGAGGATATGGAACTTTAAAGGGTGAGGCTTAGGGGGAGGAAGTTAGGTCACTGGGGGCATGGCCATGATGGGATATTGGAACCTAAGACCCTTCCTTTACATTTCCTTCCCAGCTGCCCTGAAGTAAGCAGCTTTGATCCACCATATGCTCCCTACCACAAGGTTCCGCCCCACCACAGGCCCAAAAGATATTGAAGTCAACAAACATGGGCTCAAACCTCTGAATCTATGAATCAAAATAAGTCCTTCATTCTCATATTGTGATTATTTCAGGTATTTCATTAAAGAGACAGAAATCTTACACACTGGTGAAAGCTCACAGTAGCTGGCACATAGGAATGGCTCAAAAAAAGGTATTTCTTATTGTTTTCCCAACACAAACACAAAAATTGTTTTAACTTGAACAACTACTTACTGAGTCTTAAGTATGTTCTGGATGCTATCCTAAGCATAAAATATACCGGTGAATCCAACAAACAAAGATCCCTGCCCATTCAAGTGGGAGAAGACTGCAAAAAACAAGGACTGTCAGTTAACTATACTATGGAGAGTTCTAGAAAGTGATGAGCACAAAGAAAAACTATAATAAGAGTGGAAGGTGAGACTGATTGTAGTTTTAAATATGGCTGTCAGATGGGGCCCAGAAGCTAAGACTTCATTTGTTGGAATCTTTAGAGAGTTTGTGTTGTTAAAATTATACCACATTTTTCCCTTTGTAAAAAGAAATCATTAAAATAAAAATTCCTTTGCTAGAGTTATTCAGCAGGATTTATTTTTCAAAATCAGAAAGTTCATCATCCACCAACCCTCCTCCTTAGAATTTGCTGAGTTCACAACTGAAAAATCAATTGTTGCCAACAGATTGTATAATCACCTCTAACACGGTATGTAAATCACTGGTGCCCAGAAAGCCCCTCTCTGATTTCATCATGACTTTTCACACATCCTGTCCTGCTCATACCCTATTCTAAAGTTGCTTTCTGTCAAAGCTGTGAGAACTCTGAAATATTCACCTGGCATACAAAGCCTTCCCACTTTCAAATAAAAGAAAGAAAAAAATCTTTCCATAAAGTCTATGAAAGTCTACATGTTAAATCAACGAAAACCATGCAGTACCATATGAAATATTTTTCCAATTATTTCCCATCTGTGAAATTAGGTCCTGCAGTTTGACTCTAAGGTGTTTTGGATATTGCAGACTCAATAGTTCTCTAAACTTTTAATTAGTTCACAGCCCTATTGTTTAAATTACAAATGTGAGAAATACTTAACTGACAGTTTTTAAAATAACATTTTTGGAGGAGGCAAGTTTTCCTTATGTAACATAACTTACTACTTTGGATTGTAAAATCAAACAAATCAAAAAGCCAAACAACATATTATTTTGAGAATGGATAACTGCTTCAGATGAACACAGAGAATTTCTGGGACCTATATAATTACTTTTTTAAAAGCAAAGAAAAATTATCTATATCCACTGTATTTTTCTTCTTTTGTTTAGTCATTTGCCCCCTCTTAGGTCTATTACAGAAAGCACTTGTGGTTCTGGGGAGTAAAATTCAAACAACTTTCCAGTGAAAACATTAGCATCTCTCATCAAAGCAATTGTTTTCAAATGCTGATCTTTAATTTCAATTTCAGGAACCACTCTGTAGCAATTATTTCACTCTTTAGTTATTTTTATTTAATTACCTAGTCATCATTTCTGTCTTATTTTTTATTTGCAAAATAAAAAATCCGTGTTATTTTCTTCAGGATTATGTAATAGTGAAAAGAAAATGTGACCATCCCAACACACACTGAATTCCCATTAGAAATACTTTCTCCTGAATGTGATATTTTATCCCAAAATACTAATTAAATGTTTTATTCATTTGCATAAGCTCTAAAATTTTGAATTTTCACAAGGTGTAGTAGTTACTCTGTAAAAAATAGTTCTTCAGTTTTATATGCCACATTTTCCAGCAAACTCTTCCAATCATTTCTTAATGTTTTTCCTCCTTCATCTTCATTTTATCCTCAATCAATTTACAAGACAAAACTTAAAAGCAATATAAACATGCATATACGTGTACATGTATTTACACACAGACACTCACTAATACAAACATGTATACATACGTACTTTGATTTCCTGACTGATAATCTTTGGAGAAGGTACAAAAAACATGAGACTGTTGTGTTTCAGTCCCAAAAGTTTGCTTTAGCAAAAACAGCTGGATGTACATTAGCCAAGGGGAAAAAAAATAGCACATGCAATGGTAGGAGATTAAGACAATGGATCTCAGTGCCACCACAGAGCTCTTGGAGTTTCCATAGTTCTGACTTGTGCAATCTTTTTGGAATTTGCTCTAATTCTCTAGAGACCTACAAATACCAATGTAAGAATCAGTGTTCCTAAACATTCCATATAAAGAATAAAGTCAGAAGTATCAGAATAAGTTTCTAGAAATAAGGTTGCCGGTCCAAATTCCACAAATCCCTCAAGAGAACATAGGTCAAATTTTAACTCTAGTTTTATGAATAGATTATATATCCTTTTGAAAATGCACACTTCTGAGGTAATCTATAGTCTGCTTTATGAATGGGTCTTTTCAAACACAACGGATCATTTAGGAAAGTCAGATGGGTGACTGAGAGGTTCATAGGAAAGCAGCTGGTCACATGCAACAGTCATTTTTAATTTAATACACATATAAGTGGGAGTTCCTCAATCGTTTGGAGGGTCCAAATCATTAGGACAGACACAGTACTTGAGAATGACCATTTTCTATTCTCTTGTCCTATCCTGGTCTCATACTTGTCTGTTACTCATCTTTGCAAATCAGATCAGAACAGAGTCCACTTTTATTTCCTAAAACACTAATCCTTAAAGAACTTTAGTAGACAATTCCACAAATGAGGAGCCAAAATATCTCTATTTTTATCACAAATCCCTAGCCTATAGAAAAATTCTCATAAAGTTATATGGAATAAAACTATAACATTTCTTATGAGTATGTTCTCACATTCACACATAAAGCTATCCAGATCCTAATATGGCTCAGTTTCTTCAGAGCAGAGTCCATTAATTGGATCTGTTTTCCAACTCATCGTTTCCTACAGTGCTAAGTATCTGATACAAACAATCCCTGCTGAGACTTTATAAACCCAATTTTTTTCTTCCTGGAAGTCAGTTCCTGAATTTAGATGGCCTAAATACTAAAAATAGTCTTATTTTTAAAAAATTCTTTATTGACAAAATCCAATCTTATACATAGAGTTAAATAATTATTATTGATTTTATAATTGCCCTCAATAGAGCAATGCTGTGTTGATACAAAAAGTACAAAGAGAGGAAGTCAGCAATGTTTATTGGCAATCTCAAACACTAAGTTCAAAAAATTGGATAAATTTTTTCTCTGTTAATTTTTGTAGTTGCTATTTTGACTTCAATGCTTACTGAAATTCAGCATCTCTACAGGAAAGAATGTGAATTATAAAGGTATAAGTTGATGATTTTTACATGATTATCACAGACATACCCAGTATAGAACTCAAGGAAGAGAATATAGCCAACTTCCAGAGTTATCCTTTTCCACAATCTCATCATTAACCACATTCACAAAAGCAACCACTATATTTACTTTTATAATTGCGGATTAGTATTGTCTGTTTTTGAAATTTATTTGAATGGTGGATTCAAAGAAAGTCTTTAGACAAATTGAATTGAGCAATATTTGAGGAAAGAATGATTCATGATTTGAGGACATCTTGAACCAGTAAGGATTCAGAGAGGTCAACCTAGCGAGCAACATGGCAGGGAGTATTTATAGATAGAAAACAGAAATGCCATGCAAGCACAACTTGATTAGCAGAACTCAGCATTTGCCTTTTATGGAGATGGTCTGATGAGTGAGAAGCCTGTGATTGGCTAAAGCTCAGCTTCTGTGATTGGCTGATATCCAGCTATTGCAAAAGTACAGCATCCTCTTTAGATCACAGTTTGCTACCTCCAGAGTCAGCTCTAGCCAAATTTAACTTAATGTATCCAGTATCATATATTTTTTACTTTATCTATTCAGCTTTTCTTCCCCTCATGTGTCTGTGAGATTCTCATGATATTGTGTGTAGTAATAGTCCCTTTTCTTTCAACGCTGTATAATATTGCATTACATGAGTAGTCTTAATTACAGATTCCATTTATTTAATAAATACAGGAGTTTTGAAATTTTCTGTTTTGTCTTTTGCCTGATTTTGAAGGTGTATTTTCCAAAATTTGCTCATCTAAATTTAATAGCATTTTCTCATTATCTTTAAAGTCTTTGATCAACAGTATTATTGCTTTGCATTTCTTATGTTGGTAATTTGCATTTGTTTTCTGCCTTTATTTCATGATTTGTATCATTAGGTGGATCATCAGTGTTATTAAGGTTGTTAAATAACAAATTTTTAATTTCTTAAGTTTGCTTGCTTTTTTTATTGGTTTCTGTTCTTTATCATTTCTTTTCAGCCAGAATTTTTGGGTTTTATTCGCATGGTTTCTTTTGGACCTGAAGAATGAAGTTTAAGTAGTTGTTCATAAAATTTCTTCTTTATTAATATGTGCATTTAATATTTTAACTTCCCTCTAAGTGCTTCTGTGACTGCATTCCACAAGATTTGACATTTTTAGTTATATAAAAAATAACATTTTCTAATTAGTCCTCTTTGACTTATGTTTAGAAAAGTACACAGTAATTTCCAATCATTTTAAAGAGTACCTCTCTGTACTTTAGTCACCGATTTCTAACTGCCTTCTTCTATGGCTACAGTATATGACCTGGTTATTTTCACACCTCTGTATTGTGTTGTGACTTGCTTTATAGTACAGCACTTAGCCTCTTTGGATAAGACCATTGTAAGGTGATTTTCTGTGGGCCTTTCATGTTTCTTCACGTTTTGAGATAGAGGAACTGACTTCATATATTTCAAGAATGTTTCTTGGAGCAAACAGCTTCTTTTAAACCATCGTGACAGTGGATCCCTCTAGAACAAAAGGTAATTTTTCCTACAGTCTTGGAAGACTGTCCCTTTATAGAAGAGCAAGAAGGTATCCTTATTATCTAATACAAAAAAATTCCCATTTCCTAAGTTTACCTATCCTTTTCTGTGATGCAGCTCACTGCAGGTGCCGGTGGTATCTATCTAGTCATCTGTAGGAACGGTTACTTCGGAAACTGATGCTTGTGCTGCTTGTAGGAATCTTAGGTCTTCTGCCAGCCTCCCTGAAATCATGGCAGACTAGCTTTTAGATTAAAAGTAGGGTAAAATTGACAGAGGTGATTGTCAAGTACAATCTCCTGTCATCATTCTCATTCTCATAAAAAAGGATGACATTGAAGACTAAACAGCTGTATTTCCTCTAGACTAGTCAAGCAAGTACTTTGGAGGACAGCAGGGCAGTGGAGAGACTCATGGGGACTATGCAAGCTCAAAATGGCACCATAGACAGGAGAGCAAGTCACCTTGCCTCTCCCATCTGTCTCCCCTTCCTGGTTGGCTTGGAACCAAAACCGGTTTCTCCATGTGGGGAAAAGGTAAGGTGAAGAAAGAACAGTCTCTGTCTCTCCTGTATACAACTGCATAGAAGGCTCCCACAGTACTCATAGTCTCTGAGCACAGCTTGGAACATTACCTGAATTCACAGGCTATGTTGCCACAGAGTAGAAGCCCATGTTGTTTACCACCCACTTAGCACCTTGCCACTGTGCCTACTGCTGGAGTACATCATGTCCTAGAACCTAGTAGCCAGAGTTTACCTCTCTCTATCCTTGAGATTTCACCATCAGTCATGCTCATGTGGTGTCTGCAGTACCAGGACCCTGATGCGCAGAGTCTGGCTGAGGAGATAAGCCAAGTACCTGACTTTGAAACCCATGTGTTGCCCCATCCACCAGGTAGAGATTGATACTGTAGAGGAAAAGCACATACTCAGTCAGTTAGCCTACAATGCCAGCCAACCAGGAGTGACCCTGCCTTTCTGGTGAGCCTACTGCATAGGCATTTGGCTTTCAGTGCCTATGCATGCCTTGCCTACCCCAATAGCTAGCCAGAATGTGGCTCTGCCCTCAGCAACACTGCGGCACAGTGTAAGTGACTGGCTGAATTGTAGACACTGCCAAAGCACATTATAGTTAAACAAACTGCAGAGAACATACTACAGTGTCCCTCCAGAATCAAAGCTAATATACATTGCATCTCAACAAAACTAAAACTAAAACTAAAAAGTTCTTTAAACAAATGCAAATTAAAACACAACATAGCATGAGGTATGGGATACAGCTAAGGCAGCACTAGAGGGAATTTTGTAGCAAAAATAACCACATCCAAAAAGTAGAAGATTACAAATAAACAATTTAACACTGTACCCCAGGAAGTGGAAGAGTAAGAACAAGCAAAGATCAAAATAGGAATCCTAAAAATTGGGATTAAAAAATATAAAAATCAATGCAACAAAAAGTTGATTATCTGAAAATACAAAAGTGACAAGTCTTCAGCTAGATGAAGAAAAATAAATGAGAGAAGACGAATCATAGTTGAAGAAAAGACATTAATACCACAGAAACACAAAGGGTCACCAAAGACGACTCTGAACAATATGTCAACAAACTGGAAAATTTAGAGGAAATGGATAAAATCCTGGATATTTATAATCATGATTAAACCATGAAGAAATGAAAACTAAATAAACCAATAATGAGTAACAAACTTGAATCAATAATAAAAAGTCTCCTATAAAAAAGGAAAAGAAAAGCCTCAGAAGAGTTCACTGCTTAATTCTACCAGTCTTTAAAAACAAGTAACACCAATTTTTCTCAAACTTGCCCAAAATGTTGAAAAGATCTACTACGATTTAGATAT
Organism: Aplodontia rufa; assembly: GCA_004027875.1. Lineage (NCBI taxonomy): Eukaryota > Metazoa > Chordata > Mammalia > Rodentia > Aplodontiidae > Aplodontia > Aplodontia rufa. Next base: position 30,395 of record PVKS010011887.1, on the reverse strand, counting down.
TAGTTGTCCCCCACATAACAAAAGCTCATGTATGAGATAGTGCATGAACATTTATAGGTGAAAGTATTGGATTATGAGAGCCTTAACTTAATCAGTACATTAATGCCCTGGTAGGGATTAACTAGAAGGTATGGGTAGACAGGGTATGGCTGGAAGAAGTGGGTCACTGGGGTATGCCTATGGAGTATATATCTTGTCCATGGTGAGGGGAACACTCACTCTCTTTTTCTTTCTCCTTCTCTCTCTCTCTCTTTCATCCCTATCTCTATCTCTATCTCTTTCTCTATCTCTCCTTCTCTAAGCAGCTTTGCTCTGCCATGCTCTTCTGCCATGATGTTCTTCCTCACCTCTGGAGAGAGTAGTGCAGTTGGCCATACATAGACTGAATCTATGGACTGAGACCTCTGAAACTGTGAGTATCAAATAAACGTTTACTCCCCTAAAACTATTCATGTGAGGTCTTTCTGTCACTGCAGTGAAAAAGCAGGCTAAAACACAAGTAAAAAATTCAGACTTCAATCTTTGGTCTTTATCCTAAGAACAAGAGGAAGCCAAGAAAGCTTCAAAGGAAGAACAAGAATAGGAAAAGAAAAACTAAATGAATATTTCAGGATTGTTTGCAAATGTTTAGGGAAATTATTCTGAGTTTAGTATGCAAAAAGAAATTCAGTTAAGAAATGTGGTTTAGGGAATCCAGTTTGGGCCTATAGGCTGGATATTTGGGTTGACAAAATGAAAATTAAAAATAAAAATAGTGAAAATTAAAAATAAAAATGTGGATCTGAGGCATATAGAAATTGTTTTCTATCTAGTAATTCTATGTGAGGGAGGGATTTTGACTTCATCTTCTTAATGACTGATGGGATTGGATCCCTCAGAAGATGTTGGCTCAGGGGTCTACACCCCTCAGTCATCATCCCAAGGAAGCTGAATGGAGATTTCCTGACATGATCTCATCTAATCTCATGCATTACTCATGCATATGTTCCAATATATATCACAGTAATTCTTTGAAAATTTATTAAACCAATTTAGACTTTCACAGACAAATCTATGAAAGTCTCAGTTTTCCTACATCCTTGACAAATTTGAGCACTGTCAATCTTTTTATCTCTCTCTATGCTTCCTGATGCTATCTCCCCAGCTTCTTTCCTCTGCACACCCTTCTGCCTTGATATTTTGCCTCACCTCAAATGGAATCAGCTTTCTGTGGACTGAGTGAGACCTTTGAAGCCATAAGCCCCCAAATAAACTTTTCCTTCTCTAAAATTATTCTTGTCAGATATTTTGATCCAAGCATCAGAAACGCTAACTAAAACAGGATCGAACTCATTATACAAAGCCAGCATGATCGTATCATAATACTAACACCAAGTAAGGCACAACAATACAAAAGAAAAATTGCAGAACATAATCCAAAAATTTTCAACAATCATTCACCATGATCAAGTGGGATTCATCTAGGGCTGCCACAATGGTTCAACATATATAAATATACAAATCAGCAAATATGTTATAATGCATCAATACAACAAAGGACAAAAGTTATATGATCATTTCATTAGGTTAAGATAAGTATTTTGTACAATTCAGCATACATTCATGATGAAAGCCTCAACAAACTGTGTATAGAAAAACTTCCCTCAATGCAATTCAGGTTATGTATGGTCTTAATCACACTTAATAGGAAAAAAAAGAAAGCATTTTCTCTAAATCTGGACCAGATTTAAACACTTCCACTTGTTTTGTTCAGCATAATGCTAGAAGTCTTAGCTACAGCAACTAGGCACGTAAAAAAGGTAAGTGTATCAAATCGGAAGTGAGAAAGTCAGACATGTAGAGGAAAATGAGTATGTAAATGCAGCAGAAGGAAACCGTACCCTATGTCTCACCATACACAATAATCAATGCAGAATTCATTCCGGTCCCAAATGTAAAACCCTGAACTATGAAATGAAAAGAAGAACATGTAAGGAAAATGCTTCATGTATTTGGAATGGGTTAGGTTTTTGATTAAGACTCCCAAAGCACAGGAAATAAAAGCAAAAATAAAAAAATGGTGTTACATTATGTAAAAATTTCTGTGCGGTAAAGGATACAATCAACAGAGTGTAGGTACAACCTAGAGAATGGGAGATAACATTTGCAAACTGTACATCTGACGTGAGTTTTCTCCCTGAGAGACAGAATAGCAAGCAAACTGACAAAATGTAAGCTTAATCATTCTAATGAAATAGTTCAACTAAAAAATAAAAAGTAAGGGAATACCAGATACCCTTCACAGTTTTCATCAATGTTCCTTACACAATTACAAAGCACATATTATACAATTCTTGGATTTGGTATTTGAAAAATGCTTTTAGATCAGGTATATTAATTACTCTGTTTATATCGTCTATATTCTATCATTTTGTATCTCTTATTCTAACAGTTACTGATGATTTTTTTATAATGTAGTTTTTTATGGTTCATTTTTATTCAGTCAATTTTTTCTTTACATATTTGGGGCAATGTTAATAGCTGGGTATAGTAATAAGATTGAAATATCTAGGGGCTGGAGCAGTGGCTCTGCAGTTACGGCACTTGCCTGGCATGCACGGAGACATGGGATCAAATCACAGCACCACACACACAATCAAGTGTCAGAGCAATGAAAGTCACATGAAAAACTAAATTAAAGTGATACTCTCTCTCTCTCTCTCACTGTCCCTCTCTCTCTTTAAAAAAAATTAGATAGCAATATTTTCTGTTAAACTAACCTTTATTATTATAAAATGTTGCTCTACACATTTCGTAATACTTTGTGTCTTAGAGCCTATTTTTATATTAGCATAGATATACTAATTCTCATATGAATGAAGAAGCAGCCATGCATGGGGTCTTAGTTCTGGCTGCTTTAATGAAGTACCATAGACTTCATGACTTAGGACAATAGAAATATTTTTTTCCTCATAGCCTTAGGGGCAAGGAAGTCTGAAACCAGCACCAACATGGTTGGGTTTTCATGAGGGCCCTTTCCTAGTTTCCAGACTACCCACTGCTTACACTAGTCTCTCAGGCTGGAAAATGAGCCAGCTCTCTGACTCTTTCCTACAAAATCACCAATCTCATTGGTGAGGGCTCAACCCTCTAGACTCAGTGACCGTCCGAAGGCCACCCTCCATATAATATCACATTAAGAATTAGAATCCAACCTAAAAATTTGGCAGAGAGTAGAGGGAAAAACACAAGCACTCAGTCTAAAGCACATGGACAGGTTCACAGCTTAATTTAGTACAATATAAAACTACAGTGGTTTTCTATTATCAGGGATACAACAATAGAAGAATCATGTGTAACAGAGGCCATATGTGCTCTGCAAAACTGGAATAATTCACAATCTGGGCCACTGCAAAGTTTTCCAACTCCAAGTACAGAGTATTTCTGTGGTTTATTTTGGTAATCAGATATATCAGATTAGTTTCAACTTTTCTATAATCCATATACATTAGATATACATTTGTAAGTCCAGTGTCATAGGTTTTATCTTTAGTTGAGTTATCCAAATTATTTATTTTTAATGTAAACAATGAAACGTTTGAGTTTAAATCTTATCGACTTAGTATCTTTAAAATTGTTTATGATCTATTCCTTGACTTGTTTTCTATTTGTCCTCTTTGAGAGTTTTAGTATTTTTTACCCAACCCTAAATTGCTATCACAACATTATTTCTTTTTTTAAAGAGGGAAGGATGGTGAGAGAGAGAGAGAAGAGAGAATCAATTTTCATTTAGTTTTTCTTTATGTGGATTTCTTTGCTACAACACTTCATTGTGTACGTGGTGCTGGGGTTTGAATCCGCGTACTCAAGCGTGCCAGGCAAGTGCCATAACCACCGAGCCATCACTCCAGCCCACAACACTATTTTTATTTCCTTATTATTTATTTGTGTTTTGTTATGCATCATTAATCTATTGATGTCTATTCTTATTTGTACTTTCATTCATTCCCAGATAATGTAAGGGCTTTGTAATAGTCTGTTTGAGCTACCATAAAAAAAATACCACAGATGGAGTGGTTTAAACAACAAACATGTGTTTTCCCCCAGTTCTGGAGAGAAGTCCAAGAGCAGGGTGCCAGCAGGGTCAGGGTCTGGCGAGGCTGCTCTCTTGTTTGACTGCAGATAATCATTTTAGTGTTTACTCTAATGGCCTTTCCTTCATGCATACAAAGAAAATGCTCTGGTGTCTCCTCTCATAAAGACATCTTCCTACAGGAGTAGGATCTCACCCTTTACCTCATTTAACTCTACTTCCTTAAAGATCCTACTTCAAAACAGTTACATTACAGTGTAGGAGTTCAAAGTACAGAGGATGGAGGTGCGCTGTATAGTCCTTCAGACTATAATATTTTGTCTGAAATCACTCTCTAACTTATGCTAATTTACCATGTGTTTTAGTTCTAAGCATATTAACTTTCACACGATATTAGAACTTATTTTTAATATAAAAAATCCATTTATTATCATTGTCTTACATTTACCCTTTTCTTTATTCTTTCTTGCAATTTACCCAGCTTGCTATCTTCAGTATGCTTATGTCTGCCCAAAAATCTCCTTTAGTGTTTCTTTAAGTGGATAACTGTTAAGAAAAATATCTGATACTGAATATTAATTTTATCTTTTTGGGGATGGGATGGATAACAAGCAGAAAGAATAGCAAATGAGGTCCTAGAGTTCTTTAAAAATTCATCACATTTGATTCCATAAGTTTCTTTATTTTTTTTTAAAGAGGGAGGGACAGTGAGAGAGACAAAGAAAGAGAGAAACAACTTTATTTAGTTTTTCACATGGCCCTGGTTGCTCCAACACTCAGTTGTGTATGTGGGACTGGGGTTTGAAATCGGGGTCCTTGTGCTTGCCAGGCAAGCGCCGAAACCACTGAGCCACCGCTCCAGCCCCGCATAAGTTTCTTAAACAAAGGAATGATATGATTTAGAATTCTTCCTTAATGCTAAAGAATATTTTTTGCTGAGAATAGAATTCTAGGGTGACAGTTTTTTCTTGTCTCAGGAAATTAAATGCATCATTTGATTTTCTTTTGGAGTTCAGCATTGTGTACAAAAGTAAGCTCCAATTTTATTCTTCCTTCTTTAAAGATAATGTATCTTTGTCTCTGCTTTCAAAGGATTTGAATAGGCCTAGGATTGATTTTCCTTTTTCTTTTTTTTTTTTTCAAACTTATTAGAAGTACAGGATACAGGATACAGTTGAGGGGGAAACATTATCAAAACAGTAGCAAACAATGTATATAAACTTTGTTACCCAGGGGTCATGCCAAAGCATAGATAAACCACCATGGATTTCACCTGTCGCAGTTTCCCCCAGAAGAACTCATGTGTTACATGGGTAGCTCGTGGAGGAATGACATCGGCTTCTGGGATGGTTCCCCATCTTCCCAATCACCAGACTCCTATGAGTTCTTCATATACCCTCCCCCTCCCCATCCCCTTCCCTACACCTCCAAGTATCCTAGGGAGCTATCCCCCTGTTGCACTGAAAGTCATTCAATTTGAGGTTTTGTTAGGTCAGCCGTCTGTCCTACTGCTTCAACATAAAATCTAGTATCAACAGATGAGAGAAACCATTCGGCCCTTGAGTCTCTGAGCTTGGGAGACTTCACTAAGCATAATTCTGTCCATCTCCATCCATTTGATTTCAAAAGCTATAATATCGTCTTCTCTAATGGCCGAGTAGTATTCCATAGTATATATGAACCAAAGCTTTTGTATCCACTCATCAAGTGAGGGGAATGATTTTCCTTTTTCTTTACCCTGTGATTTTTGAAACACCTCTTCAATCCATAGGTCAATTATTTTCTCAAAGTTGAAATTTTCTTGGCTAGTACTTCTTTAAATGCATCTTATCTTCTTTATCTTTCTTGTATTGCAGTTAAATAAGTATACAGAGACACATAAACATGTATATGTACATGGATGCATAACATTTTCATCACACCCCTATTTCTCTCTTGCTATTTTATATATACCCATCTATTTGACCTGTAGTCTATACATTTTTCTTTTAAGAATAAATCTTCTTTCAAAACAATGCATTGAAATCTTAATATTAGTTACTGTAATTTTCAGTTCCACAATTGCTCCTCAGATTTTATTTATTCCAATGATCTGTAAAATTAACTTCTAACCTATTTTAATGTATCATTTGATTAATACAAATGTGTCTACTAGTAAGATTCTAAAGGCTTAGACAATCCATACCGTCCATACACCAGAAAAGAGATAAAGTCACATTCCTTTTCTTCATAACCACATGCCATCTCAATTGTGATATAATAAAGTTTTTTATTTATCAAAATAAAAAATATAGTAAAAGGATAAAACACACTAAGAATTCACATGCTCATTCTTTGTTAATCAATTAATTTTAAGTGGATGAGAGAAGAAAGCCATCCCTTAGAGTGGAATTTCAACTCATAAATACAGATGATGAAACTAAAATAATCACAATTTGGCAATAATCGTCGTAATACTTTGTTCAGCTAATAAATACTGATAGATGTTAAAACCAATGAGTAGCATTTTAATGAGGAACTTCAGATTTATTCAATCTCAATGTACCTCTTCAAAATATGTGTATTAATTACAATTGACAACTAGTAAATTTATAAGGAAGCCACTTTAATCAAATGGTCAAAGTTAACATGTTCAGTAAAAGATCAAATAAGACAATCAAATCACTTACCAACTGATACCTCATCTAGAAGATGTCCTCACAGTCATTACATTTTTCCCCAAAACGCATAATGTGAATCTCATTGAGAGAAAACATCAGACAAATCCGAAGTGACATATGGAACAATAGATGGGAAAAATGAGGAAAAGTAATCATATGGGTGATGCATATGGAGATAATTCATTTAAAAAGTCTAACTTCTAGGTAGAACTCCTAGGAGACTGGAGGGTGTGAATTTGGGGGAATTTTCTCAGAAGGTGATCTCTGCCCTCCACAAGATATCCATTTAACTCAGGGGTTCTTCTGGGGAAAACACCAACAAGGGGAACTCAAGCTGGGCATCCACGATATGGCATTAGCCCTGGATAACTAAGTATATATACATTGGTTCTTGATTGTTTGAGAATGTTTTCCCCTCAATTGTATCTATAGATCCATCTAATAAAAAAAATGTCTAACTTCATTGGGTGTGGTCAATGCTAGGAAAAGAGACAATAAAAATGACTCCAAATCAGGGAAAAGAAACTGGATCATCTAGGGAGTCACTAACTGGTCTGAAGAAGAGTGGAAGAACAGTAGATTATCTGAAAAAGAGAAAACAAATCCAGCATTTTGTTTCTATTGTTTTTACGACTCTCTTGTGGTTGTTGACTGCAATGCTTCCATGTGTTCTTCCTTGTATCTCCTAAAGTCAAGACTCATAAAACATAGGATTACTAATCATTCCATTTTATTTTTTTCATTTGGGATATCTTAAATAAATGCCACAAATCTCACTACACTTATCCACCCATTAAGTGAATTCTGGAATCTCAGTTATACCTGTTCTTGAGATTCAACATATTCTTTCAAAAACTATTTTCTCAAAATATAGAGGAGAGAAAAAAAAGTATCAAGATTGTTCCAGTTCTCAAATTTTTGTTTATATTATGGCCACATTGTTTTATTTTTTATTTTCCAAATGTTTTTCAGTGTTTGCAAATTGATGTGGTCATCTATTCTTGATTTTAAATGAAATCTCTATGGCAACTCTCTAATGAAAATACAGCAGAGAACACATGAGATACATGGTATCATTGCCAATATAAAGAATGCTATTTTGCTCATAAAAATGTGTCTGCTATTAAAGTTTCCAAGCACATAGACAACACAGAATCACTAATAAGTCATAGCAAAGGCAAAGTCACATTCCTTTTCCTCCACATCCACATGCCAGTCCTGAAAGAAGAGCAAACTTGCAATTTCATTTCATTTCCATAAGGTTTTTTGGTCACCAAAAATTTATATTAATGGCTAAGGAAAGGGACTAATAAGTATTAGGGAAACAATTCACGATTTAATTTAAATATCAAATTCAGCAGTAGTCACTTTAATCAGGATCATAAACAAGATACATTACTGTAAATACAATTACAAGTTTGCTTTTCTCAGAATGGTTAGGCAAACGGAAGGCAATCAATAAGAAAAGGTTTACTGTGAAGTAGGGAAATTCAAACCTAAGAAGTTACAAAGTTAACGTAGAAGTCTTGGAAACTTCTTGAAAGAGAAACAAAAAAGGGCTTATTTGCAGCTTTAAGGAGTAAGTGACTTTGGCATTCATCAGAATGTGACTTCTTTCACAAATATTCTCTTTAATTTCCCTATATATTCTTACCGAGGCAAGCTCTCTGCACTTCTAACCGATGCTTTTTGTTCCACTTTTATTGGTCATCTTTTATATTTATGTTTAAAAATTCCTCTTATTAGCAATCCAATAATTTATTGACTCTATTCATATTAGTTCAATTATCTGGGAGAATAGTGTTTTAAGGAAATGATTCAGAAATTAAGCATTTCAAGTTGTTTCACTTTTCAATAAATTCTCTGTGTGGAGGGGTCTACATTGTATAGGGAAAAAAAAAGATTGGAACAATACTAGAAATGATAGCAACTTTAGAGTTTCTTTAACTGAGGCCACTTGAAGTTAAGTTGCTTTGGCTCATGTATTGGTTGAAGCCTAACACAACAGTTTACTGCTGGTACTAATGCTTCAAGATCTCAAAAGAACAAGCTTCTACAGAGCTGGGCCTCAGGCCTCCGCAGAGGAAAATTTAGCCATCTGGTATTGCTCGGCATGGTGAAGCTAGTTCTTGGAGTAGCACAGAAAGAAACGGAAACTGACACCAACTGCTGCCACTCAAACCAAATGCTGAGATGAAGAGCCATCATCAGAGAGAGATGGACAGCCTTCCTTCAGTGACAACTATTACTAGAACCTAGCAGAGTCAACTGGCAAAGGAAAACTAGGACTTGCAGAATCCCAGCCCCACTATCATAAAGGAAAGCGAAGAAGAAGTTGGCGCTCAAGACAATATTTAATAAGCAGCACTTTTAGTAAGGCAGGCATTCAACTTCCCAGACAACCTGGCAGTTAAAGACATAACTAATATCACTGTCAAAAGAGAAGGGGAATATGATCGTGGACGGGCAAACCGCAGTGTGTGCAATAATCACAAATCCAGAGATCAATCCAGTTTAGTCATGGGACTGTGATACATGTGAATTACAGCTCAAGAGCCAAAAGTGATTAAAGAGGAATTCCATTCTCTGACCTCTTGGATGACATTAAAATGACTTCAAATAAAAAGTCTTAAGAAATACCCCATTAAAGTGCCCTTTGTTTCTATTCCACTCGCAGGTTTCTTTTATCATCTGTGCTCCACCTCACCCAGAAATAAGGAAAACAATCTTCTTCTATGCCTTCTCTGTTAGGCTTTCTTTCCCACTCCTATGGGGTTTTGGCATTCATAATTAATTATGAATTAGCATTTCTCCCTATCATACATTGTCATTTTTCACTGCGGTTAATTGATTGCATTAATAACTCCACTTTTTCATTTCTGTCCACATCTACTATCTTCAGTATGAAACTTTATATCTCCCACTTAACATGAGGCTCAGCCTTGAGATTTGCTTGATCTTCTGATAGTTTTCAAGGTGGGACATGAGCACAGTCTTGGATAGCACTTGCTCAACCGAGTTTGTTCTTATTCTTGCCCTTACTCAGGCTAACCTGCTGTAGAATGGGGATCCTTGGCTCTATATTGCTGTTTTAGCTGGCAGTCAATCCACACTAATACTGTTCTGCAGTCCATTCAGAAGACCAGAAGGATAGCCCCACTGAGGTCACCCTGAGTGTCTCATCATAGATTGGGAAGGAATATGGATTCTTATTATGTTAAGTTCCTGAGACATTTTTTTCCCCAATACTGAGGATGGAATCCAGAGTTCACGCTTGCCTCGCAAGCACTCTACCACTGAGACACACCCCCAGGCCCATGTTCCTGAGGTTTTAGAGAATTTGTTACATGGTTTATCATGGCAACACCCACACAGTACACTTCACTCAGTGGGAGCAAACCAAAGACAATGATTACAATATTTTTTTTTGGCGGGTTACAGAAAGAAAAAAATTGTGAATACTTATCCACTAATAAAATCGTCTGTCATAGTTCAGTTAGATTAGAGCAAACAGACAAAAGGACAAATTCCAAGAGATGGATTGTTAATGACCTGTTTAAAAGAAAGTTAGATTGTTATCTGTAATGTTAGCTGATTCAAAGTAATTCCACTTTTTAAAACCTAAAATATATTCAAGAGCTTCCACTTAATTTTTTTAAAAACCTTTAAAAGTTATATAAAATTTTGAAAGATACACTGATGTATGTAGGCATTTCCTTTTAAAAATTTAGATTTATTTTGAAAATGCTGTCTACCTTGTTAATACTGTTATGTGAATTTATCCACTCCTCTCAAATAGTCTCTCATACTTTATGTACAAAAATAATGAGAGATATAATCAGGCCACAAAACCTATGGAGCTATATTTTTACCCAGCTTCAGTCAGTCTCCAAAAACTTTGAATAAGTAAAATTTATATATTCCTATGATCTTCCTGAAGTCTGTCTGAATCTTTTTTGTGTGTATGTGTTTGTTTCTTTGTTTGTTTGTTTTTGAAAAACAACAGATTCATACTTGGAAAAACAAACAAAACAGAAGCAAAGAATAAAAAAAAAAGAAAATCAGTGTCCACTTACCACTAATAAGAGAGCTAGAGTTATCAGAAGATTTATCAAGAGAAATATAAAAAAGGGAAATTTTTAGAGGTTTGCCTACCAATGTGTCTACTGCTCACTCCTCTACAGACTCACTCCCATGGCCGCACAGGTTTGAACCCTAGAACCATATCATATATGCACAGAGTGTCAGAGCTACAAAAGCCACATGAAAAACTAAAAATAAAATTGATCCTCTTTTTCTCTGTCTTTCACTGACCCTCTCTCAAAAATAAAGAAAGAAACAAAGAAAATATTTTGTCAAAAGATAAGTGACAAGGGGCTGGAGGGGTGGCTTGGCAGTTATGGCGCTTGCCTGGCATGAGCAAGTACATGGGTTCAAACCCCAGCACCACCAAATGTCAGAGCAATGAAAGTCACATGAAAAACTCAATAAAATTGATTCTCTCTCTATTTCTCTCCCTCTCTTTCTCTCTATCCTTCTCTCTTTAAAAAAAGATGAGTGACAAAATGAATAAATGATTGTCAACACTTATCACAGACCAAAGGTAAGTTCCCCTTATATATAAATGAAAAGCAAAAGGAATAATGGATACTATATTCTCATTTTAAAAAGAATATAATACAAGAATTTGTTTATATTTATATGGAATACCTACAAAGATATCTCTGAGAAATTACTAAATATTAACTGTCTTCTAGAAGAAGAGATGTATGGTCAAGATTTAGAAAGGGGAGAGATTTTCCATTCTTTATCCCATAATACTTCTAAATTATTAACTCTGAATGTATTATCTATTCCAATTTAAACTAAAAATTGAATTAAGGGGCTGGAGTGGTGGTTCAGCGGTTACAGCGCTTGCCTGGCATGCATGTGTACACAGGTTCAAACCCCTGCACCATATACACAACTAAGTGTCAGAGGAATGAAAGCCACATGAAAAACTAAACAAAAATTGATTTTCTTTGTCTATCTCTCTCTCTCTCACTGTTATTCTCTCTTTTAAAAAATGAATTAAACATCTTATTTACAAGGAGAACTGGCAACCTCATATTTTAGTTAGGATTCTCCAAGCTTGATACATATAATCCCCAAAATATCAAAACTTAAAGCACACAATGCTTATTTCTCATGCAGAAAATTCTGACTTGTGTTAGATTATCCTAATAGATGTAGTAACCAGTCACCTAGAACATAGGGTTTTTAAGACTGAGCAATGGAGCAGGTACACTGGTTCTAATCTGTCCTTATCTATCACTGACACAAGTGATTTGTTCCAGTGGTTCCATTGGCCACAACCAGTCACATGACCAGAGTAAAAATAGCACACATGGAATATCGCTCCTCCATATTCCGTACCACGTAAAATTAGCTTTTAAATAAATGTCTTCCCAGTTGTAGAACCTTACACATTATATAACCTTTTTGTGTACTTTTTGTTGTACATGGTATTAAGAGAAGGCATCCGAATGCTCCACGTGGTGACTCAACATGCATGAGACCCTCTAGGATACCTAAGAACACAGAGGCATATCCCATCCTAAATGTAGAACAATTAACTTTGACCTTGCAGAGCAGTATGGGTAAATATACCATTGACCAATCCAAATTTGGATGTGCTTTGAAATGCTGGAGCTCAGTCATTTCCAGCTATGCCAGGTACAATTAAACAATCATAGTCTACACAGCCATTAACCAGATTGTTTGGAGGCAGATGAGCTCATGCTATCCATTCTGTCAGCATCCTTTAGCCAAGTTTTTATATGTACAGCCAGTGAAGGCTGATGAGTGTTTTCTACCTCTACAAATTACAAAGAAGGTCAAAAGAGAAAGCCAATGTAATGTTCTGCCATCTATTTTTATGCTGGAAAGAACAGTTTGTATTCATATTTAATTTTTGTCTCTCAATTCCACTCTTGAATCCATTTTGCCAAACTGTGCATATTATGTTTTTCCAATTTTACAGCAAAAGAAATAAAATCTGCTTCTAAAAATGTTGAAAGTGATGAGATAGGTTACTGGATGGCTTCTGTGTGATTCTTTGAGATGCGTTGGATGAAATCGTAGACTTGATTTAGCTGAGTGTTTCAGTTTCTCTTCGTTCTACGGAAGTATTTATTTACCAGAAAAAAATATTGCATCTAGTTCTGAAGAATGCCTGCTGCTCAAAAGAGACACTCAGCAGACAAGATAGAGAGTTTTGGTAATATGGACCTAGATTGAAGGATTACTCACCAGGAGAGGTGCAGAAAAGAATTGGAGAGGAGATGGATCAACACTTTAGCAGGGGACTCAAAGGAAGTGAAGTATATCTTCACATGTCATCTTAATGAGCCATGAAAACAGGCTGCAAGAACGATGTGCAAATCAGCCAGTTTGTCTCATAAAATGTGTGCTTTTTTTATTTACCTTTCGTAAAAAACCTTACAAGGTCAGGGGGGTGGGTTTCTACAAGTGGAATGTTGAGTTATGAGCACACCCTACTGGCTTGGAGCAGAGATGACAATAAAAGACAATAGAACATTTCAAAGATAGTTCTGTGTTTTTGTGGGGTTTGGGAGCTTTGGTTTTACTGTTGTTTTGATTACGAAAACACAGTATTCTGCATTTTCACATTATGCCAAAAAGAATAGAATGTTGTATTAGATATGAAATGCATACATTTGAACAGAATCGAATCCTTTCTAAGGTTTTTTAGATACCTTGACAATATTCTCTTCCTCTTTATTTAACGTTTAAGTTTCTTTTAACTCCTTCTGCTTATCTGGCTTTAGCAGACTTTGCATCACGCAAGGGCTCTTTGGGTGCAAGTTAGCCTGATCCTAGATCCACAGAGTGACCCGCAGATGTCATTGCACAGCTTCACTGTCGACACACCACCTGTTTTTCTTTTTCTCCCCTGGTTGTTGCTTTCAGCAAGCAAATTCTTCAAGCAGCTGAGTGGTGCCAACACTTGGAGCCCCCTGGGAAATACATTCTTGCTCCACACTAGAAAACCAAACTTGATTACTTGGTCACATTTAGGGGACTTTTTCTACTCAATGGCTATTTTAACTATGATAGCTGTATTTGACCTGGAAATTTAGAAGTGTTTTATGCCACAAGTGATGAACACAAATTTATATTGAAATACAAATGTTAGATAAAATAGACATAACTATGTAACCTACTTTCCTGTGTCTAGAAAATAAAATGATACCTGGTCATTTCTACCTTTTTCTCCTGAAAAGGCTTTATCTAGGAAGGAAGGGTTTGGGGAATGATTGTGACAAATTAAGTGCATTTGAGAGTTTTTCTTTCTTTATTCACCCAGTAAGAGTGACTAAGACCACATGGATATTTGGCTATTTTTGTATGATGATTTTGCTACATCTTTCCATCAATGCACTGAAAATTTTATTATTACTTGATTCTTAGAATATAGCCAATAAGACTCTGGGAACTAAATTCTTATAAATAAGTTGAGGAAAAGAAAGCAAACTTATCATTCTATTTTTATGTAGTCCAACCTTTCATTTAAGAGATCATAGATGCCATGATACAAAAGGAATTTCTTTCCAACTCTTATATATGTCAAGCATAAAAACTATTTCTATAAACAAATAGTATACCTTTTCAGCCTAGTAGAATAAAACTGAACAAGGTTATGGAGGCATCAAATATAATAAACGATTTGGCAATGTTTGTGTCCATTTGTTTTTGGCTCAAAATTCATTCTAACCCAAAAAGTTCCAATCACCTTATTCATTTCTCAATGAATTTTCTCCTTAATTTGAGGCCTGCTCTTTCAAAACTTTAACACACAGTACATTAATAAAGTTGAAATTTGATGGACAATTGTGTCAAAACGGCAAGTCAGATTCTATGGCTCCAAGTCTTGTATCTATTTCCAGTTGTCTCTTTGAAATCCAATATGTATTCTGCTGCTGGGTTTATTTGTAAAGCAGAGCCCAAATTGTACCACTGAAAAGCCCCTAATGCCATCCGAATTACATACACTTACAAAATTAGTTTCTAAAGCTCTATCCGAATTTGCAAAGTCCTCTTTAACAGAATTCTCCATCTTTAACTTCTATTATTCCTATGTTCCACACTAACTGAATTATTTTCTGCTTCCTCGAAAACTTAAATCTTTGCCCGAATGGTTCTCATGCCATCAAAAGCTGCTACTCACCCATCCAAATTTCACCCATGTTGTATTGTCATATTAGTGATGATGGCAATAGCAGGAGCCAGCATTAGTGAGGGCTCACAAGGTGACAGGCATTGAACTAAGCACTTTCTACTGAACAAAGCACTTTCTAGGCATAAAGATTCTTTCATTCCTCTTGACATCCCTGGGCAGGTTCTACCGTTAATGAGAAATTAAGCTTCAAGTGACAAATAGCTTGTCCAAGGTCTCATACTTTACAGATAGAATAGCCTATACTTTTCTTTTTTAAATGAGTGTTTTCTTGTTTCTCAAATGGTATAAACTGTCTTTATCCAGACTTGTCAGACAGACTCTCAGATTCTTTATGGTAGAAATTGTAGTCATCAGCAATGTTTAGCAAATGAGCACAAAACTGTTCACACTTCTTAAGCTCGGTAAATTCAGGAAGTTGCCTTCTTAGAGATATAGCCCGCCCCAGCAGAGAGGAGAGCTTCATTTTAACAAGAGCAGGATTCCAGAAGTGAGATTGTGCTTGCCTTAATATCAGCAAATGTAAGCCTAATTTGTCTCTGCTGCTGATGGGACACAGTAACTTAAAAAATTTGAGTTGTGATACTTGAGTCTTTTCTGGCAAACCTGCAAGAGTAAGACTATTCTGGAAGAATACTATGATGTCATTTGCTTGCTTTTAGTGCTTCAGCATTTACACTGATGATGCAAAAGTAGTAATGAGCCTTAGCTAAACTGAGACAATACCAGACTGTGCTAGAAATGTTGTGTTCACTGCTACTGTATTAATTGGGGGTAAGGAGTCTTAGTTAGGAATGTTCTTAGAGAGTGCATGTTCAACAAGTGCAAGGCCCTGGGTTCATCCCCATTGCGTGCATACACACACACAAACACACACACACACACACATACTCACAAACACACACAAATACACATAAATACACACATGAATGTTCTTGAAAAATTAAAAAAATATTAATTTTATTAAACCTAGGCGCTGAGTATACATCTTTGAATATTCGGAGTACAGAATGGAAAGTTTGTGTGAAGTCCTGTGTGTTTAACTTGCCTTGTCCTCCCAAAAAATAAAGCAAACCTGTCACATTGAAGGCAACACCCAGCAATGTTTGTTGCCAGTGATCAAATTTGAGCTTTCAAGCAAAATTGTAAATTTTGAAACCTTGTCTTCTTTGCCATGTTGGCAATATTCAATGTTTAAACATTTTTGAGTTGATGACAATATAAGTGATTGCAATATTGTTTATTTTATCTAATACAGTGTGTTAACTGTAACTGTTAATAAAGGTTGTTAATATCTGCATAAAGCCAGACTCAGAAACTCAAGGTTCAGATGTCTTCCCTCATATTTCAAAGCTAGAAACAAAAAAAAAGGAATTTTTTTTTATAGATCTTACTAAACTGGAAGGGAGAAGCAAGTACAAGAAGAGGACCAAAGTGGAGGAAGAAAAGAGGGAATAGAAAGGAGCTGAAGAAAGACATTGACCCAATTTTGCTGTGTGCATGTGTGAACATATCACAATAAATCTCAGTTTTATATATATATAATAATAAGGTATCAATTAAAAATATAATAAATAAAAGGAAGACCAGTACAGAAGCGGAAGAGAGCCAAGGGGAGGGAGCAGAGGAGGAAAAAGGGAAGTACTGTGGAATGGAATGGAGCAAATTATGTTACATTCATATATGAATACTCACAATGAATGCCACAATTATTTATAATTATAATGCACTAATAAAAATACAATTAAAAAGATTTCCCCGAGTCATTGAACCAATATTTCCTAATAACAATGTTTAATATTACAAAATCATCCAGGGATACTATATGCTTCTAAAATGTAAGATACGCCAGTGAATTCAATGGAACAGAATACAAAATCTTCATGGATATAGTTTCACATTCTTTATTGCAACTAATTCTCAACAAAATGCCACTTGTTATATTGTGATATAATAGCAAGGAAAAGAATATTCCCAATTATCTGCAAAGGATATTGAATCACTTTTTCTTCCAACTATATAAATCAACTGAGGTATGAGGTTGGATTTTCCTCATGTCTCAACCAAAACAACGTATCTCAATAGATTGAAAGCAGAAACATGAGAGAATCCATCTGTCTCTTATTAATCAAGACCCTAAAGAAATTTTCAAAAATGTAAATTCCCATTTTAAAAAATAAAGTTATTCTTCATAAATGTTCATGTTTAACACAGTATTTCTTATCCCTATTTTTAAATTAATAAGTAGTTCATTAATTACTTATTTTTAATTTTATAATGCATGATCTTTGAAGATTTTTAACAAATTGTAACAGCAATTATAGGTCCTGAGACAAAAAAGATTATAATCACTGAGCTCAATTACCTCTCTGGACTCCTATAAACCTTGATGGGGTCTCATGTAAGATCCTCAAAAAGAGTGAGCACATCTCAGAAAGACTTAATCTGATGCACATACTTAGAATATTTTAAATATGTGCTGATAATTAGGAAATATCTAACAAATGAAAACCATTTCTGACATTTACTGTGATTAGGAAAGCCTAATGTGTTGATGCGGGTAGACGCTAGAGGAAGTGTAGCAACTGAAACTTGGATTTTCCCAGTAGAACACCAAGTGACAATATCTGGAGCTTCATTTCCCCATAAGAATTCCAAATTCAGCCACTGAGTTCTAATTTAACCTACATAAGGAGAAAAAACACTATAGCAATCAATACTAAAATATTTTAAAGTAAAATTAAAGATATTGTAATATCCAACCATATGCCATCTGTCTGTGAAGATTTTTAATTTTGCCTTTTTCAGGACACCCAGTTATATTTTATGCCGCTTTCATAGTGAACGCATCTGCACATTCATTTTATTCCTTATTTTTTTTGCAAATCCTGACCTATCTGACTACTACAAATAGAAATAATATATGATAACTGGGTTAAAATAGATACTACAAAGCAAGAAATTTGTGAGTGCTAATAGGGAAATGATCCGGTAAGATACACAATCCCAGGAATACACAGAGAGAAATGGTAAAATATTGATTTTTCCCGGGATGCACAAGATACAGCAATGAATAGTACTTGGCCAAAAATAACAAACATCTGAAAATAATAAATTATTTTTAGCCCAGCAAGAACTCAGGAATGGGACTTGAGTCTTGAATGGAAAACAAAATTGGGAAGTGAAGTTTGTAATCTTAAGGAAATGTGATGATTAATAAATTATGAAGTTTGGGAATCATGATCAAGAAAACATCACAGCACCATAACTCCCAATGTATCAGAATTAATAAATAAATACCTTTTATTTTAGTGGTAATAGAACTTTAGGCATAAAGGAAATTTCATACTCTTTATGCAGATATAGTCTTAATGCACTGATATAACATGGACAAATTCAGAAACATGCAAGAACTGCTTCAAAATTGTAATAATTCAAACTTCAGTTTCATAATTAAGAACATAACATTGGAGTTAAAATTATTAAAAAACTGAACTTGAATCATAGTTCTACCATCATCCAGAAGCATAATCCTGAGCAAATATGCAAATTCTCAAAGTCTCAGTTTCCTTTTTCCTATTAGGGATATTAAGGAGATTTAAAACAATGTCTTATATGCAGAAAGATAGTAGCACACACAAGTAAACTAGTTGTTAATTAATTTTAGTAATAAAAATCATTTATGTGATTTCAACATTGTAAAAATTTAGAAAATGAAATTGAAAAACTAGCTGTTGACACAGTTTTCAAGGAGAAAAGTATTTCTGAGGACTTTTGCAGCCAAAAAATAAACAAATAAAAAAAACACTGAGAGAAACTGTATGTTAAATGGAAAGGGAAGCAGCTAATCCATTCAAAAATAGCATGCTTCTAATGTCAGAAATGCTTAGGAGCTTTGTGATTATGTCACAAAATCTTCACAGGCTGAAAATAATTAGCTACTAAAATTCAAAGACATGAACAAATTTCTGAATAGAAATACAGATTTCAAAAAGTCAGTAAATATGAATATTTAAAAGAGATATGGTCAAAATAAAAAGTATGGGAAACATAAACAGGTTTGATCACCAGCACTTTCCATAGAGAACTTACACTAATCTTTCGCTGAATTTAAAGATAAATGTTTTCCAGTATCTCCTTGATTTTTACTCAAAATGGTACATAAATTTTTGAATGAATATTATTTATTCCTTTGTAAATTAAATTTCTTGTTAACAATGTCTTACACAGTACAACCCTGACAGTCCAAGAATTTAGAAGCATACAATGAGACTTCATAAAAAGTTTTAAGACCCATTTATTAAATCATAATATCCTAATAGGAAGAGTTGATATTGTCACAGTTCCTCTTCCCTTCTTATTGATATATCGATGATATATATCAACACTAATGATAACACATCATTAGTAATTATTTTATATTTTGATGATATAAATAAATAAAACCTAAATTCTGATTTTAATCACACAATTAATTACCTAACCTCAACTAAAAGAGTAAATAGACATCATTAACGGTAAGTCTAAATGCTCTAAATCATCTGTCTTTGAATTTTGGAATATGAACACCTGGTCTATGTAAAGATGAACTTTCAATATTTCAACTTCTCCAGTGTCAACCTCCCACGTGTTCTCTATCTTAAATCAATGCTTCTGAAAATCCACAGTAGACTGAAGCGTGATATCTTCTTGTCTGTTTCACTTTCCAGAATAAATTATGCCCATCCCAGTGTTATTGTGGTACACCAATCCAGGGAAGTCAGAGGCCTAAAAAATATTCATGCTCACATTGAGAAAGTAAGTGAAAAATGAGTCATGTCAAATCCTTGTGTAAGTTAGGTAATTTCCAGTTCTTTGCTTTGGAAATTGAAGAAATACCTACATGGCAATGACATGTTATCCAAAATTGTTTTTTCGTACTTGGGATTGAACTGAGGAGCACTTAACCACTGAGTCACATCCCAAGTCCTTTTTATATTTTATTTTTGAGGCAGGATCTCATTAAGTTGTTCTGGGCCTCATAAAGTTGCTGAAGCTGGCTTTGAACTTGGCAATCCTCATGCCTCAGCCTCCCAAGTTGCTGTGATCACAGGTGTGCATGACCATGCCTGACCCAAATTATTTTTAATAATCTGTGTGACTTAGGATAATAACTAGGGAGGACTTTCAAGAATCATGCCATAGTCTAATAATAAAATTGTTATTCCTATCTGCTTACATTTGTGACAAGCTTTTTGAGTATGTACATCTAAGAAAAGAAAAAATAACATAATTACATTTGAACATTGTATAAATCGAGCAAGTCATATTTAGATAAATTAATCTTTTAATTCATCTCATCTATCTCGTTAACAAATGCACTACCAAAGTTTTTACTTACACATTTACTTATTTTTCAGAATTTTTATATACTCAAGTAGTTTTGATAGAATAATATACAGGATTTTAACATTAATAAAAATTCAATTAAGAAAAGATCTTTTGTCTGATTTACAATCACAGGAAATTAAAAAGTATTAAATTTCACTTACACGTTATATATGTTTTATTATAGCTTAGAAGAGCTTAGATGATCAAAAAGGATATTCATGCTTAAATATATTTCAAATTTTCAATTTAAATTAGTTTTATAATTGACACATTAGAACTTAAACATTGTACCATGTTTTCAATACATGTACACACTTGTTTTAAAACAGAAAATACATACCCAGTTAGTATGGCATTTAAATTCCATAAGACATATTTTAGATGGTGAAATAACAACCTTTATTATAGTGATCTTGTAATCAATGCAATGTTCTAAGTTGTGATATTAACATTTATGATGAACCTTTAAAATCAATAAATGTGTGAAGCAATCTACTTTGAGGGGATTCTTTTAAGAATATGTGAATAAAATTTGAAGCCCAGTGTTCTATGGTCTATTCAGGATGGGCTGATCTTAACATCTTGTGTGGATCACTACATACAAGTGGGAGAAAAGAAACTTATTTCAGTTCAGTGACTTTGTCTGGTCACTGTGAGTCACCATACAAGATTTATGATTTTGAATGATTAATCATCAGTGACCATGATTTTTTAAAAGGAAATTCTCTTTGAAATGTACCTTGATCTTGATATATTACTTGGGGTTGATCTATATAGGATAAAAAATAGCACCAAAAGCTGTAACTTCTTTGAGGTGAACTCTACGTGATTATTAGATTTCAAAGCCACTAAGCTTGCCCTAATCTTCCGTAGAAGGGATCTACACATCATTGTTTATGAAAACTTCCCTCTACTCCTAAGGATTCTTTCTTTTTTTTTTTTTCATTTTTACACAAATCCTCAAAGAACCACACCATCATAATCCTTTCTTTTATTTTCTTTTTTTATTAACAGTTGAGTTGCTTTGCAATTATGAATTCATATAAAGTAACATTATGATATGCATTCAATCATACCCCCACCTTGCCTACACCCCAGTCTCTGGAATCTTCCATATTATGCCCCTAACAAATATAATTCACTGTATATATTATTATGAATTTTACAGAATTAGATGATTGTGTACATAACACTTGATTTCTCAGGGGGGTGAAGAGTATGCTACATTGTTGGTTGTCTCCCTAGATCCCTCCCTACTTCACTTCCTCTACTATCCCCTTATCTTTCCTTCCCCCCTACCAACCCTACATGTTTATGGTTCTCTTAGATTATGTTTTCCTATGTTCCTGGTGGGTCCAACAACTCCCATGCTCTCCTTTGCCATCTTAAATGCATGCACTGACTTTCTTTGCTTTAGAAGTTTTTAACAACCTCACATCATTTATATGAAGCACAACTGCAGCGCGAAACGTTGAGTAGACCACTGCTAAGTAAATCAGGCACATCTTTTTTAAGAATTTAAAATTCCGACTTTCTATAAAAGTTGCTTCAGATCTTCAATAAATTTTTCCATAGCATTGGACTATTTCTAGAGCTCAGTAAGAAGCATAATATTTTCCTTTGAACAGCATTGATGTTTATTACTTTGTACAAATTGAGTGTTTGAGAGCCAGAAGACTACTACAGATATAGTAGGGAAAAATGTATTGCTTTCCTTATTGCTTTAATAAAAGCTGTAGAAATCCTTTATATTTAACATCTGTACAACCAAAGAGTAGGTGTGTGTGTGTGTGTGTGTGTGTGTAAATGGGAGCTCCAGCTGCCCTTCCACTGAAGGCATCTCCATGGCTTCAGCAGACAGGAATTATATTTCATTCACCCTCTTGCCATGGTAAAGGAGTCAACAAGATCCAGATGGTTGTTCTGGGTGTTAAAGTGTGTCTGCTTTGTAATCGTTGTCTGAGACCCAAGCCCTTGCTTTACAGTGCTTAAAAAATTGATTTCACCCAGCCTTTAGCCAGAGCTAGAAAACCCCAAATATTTTCCCATTAATCCACAGAGCGGGGAACTAGTGGAGTTCACTGGTTTCAAAATTCCTAGGATCATGGGAAATCACAGAGTTTACAAAGAAATCCATTTTGCCTGGAAACTAAAATAAAGCTTCATGCTGATGATTTCATGTGTCGAGCCAGACTTACAGACTGACATGGTAAAATAAGAATATTGTTAAATTCCTGAAAGATAAAGGTTTTATGGTGATCTACTAATGAGCAGATTATTCTGTGTAGATGTCAGCGTAATTTTTAAAGTGAAATAGGGGTTTGATGAAAATATGAAGTCATTCATATATTATAAAGCATTAGGACAACTGGCCCCAGTGATCAAAAACTCTCTAATGAAGAGTTCAAGAGTGAAAAGATAGTTTAGTCTGAATTTTTGCCACCAAAAGAAAAAGGTGTAGTGAAAACACATTCCTATAAGTAAAGTATTGGGAATGTTGCCTTCTACTCTAACCAACAAAATACATATTTTATTCCCTGTTGGAAAATTAAAGCTAAGCATATGTTGATTCCTAGTGGCAATACAAAATTCATGGTGATAATTTGATGTTCTGAGAGGATTTGAAGCAGATGACAAACTTCTTTGTGAGACAAATCACTCAAGGATAAATATAACAAAAATTTCAAAAAGAAATTGAAATAACACTTTTAAGACATTTGTGTTTATTTTTAGAGAGGGAGAGAGAAAGAGAAAGAGGGAGAGAGAAGATCAGTTTTATTTAGCTTTTCATTTGGCTTTCGATGCTCCAACACCTCCTTGTGTATGTGGTGCTGAGGTTCGAACTCGCAGACTCCCACATGTATGCAAGCTGAAGTGGGCATTGTGGAAGTTAAAAATAGCACATGTGTAAATCCACGTAACAAGTATAAAGCCAGAGAGGCAAACATCAAGGGGTCAGATTTGATAAGCTCTATAGTACACAGAATAGACAGCAATTTAGTTCTAATCATTGAGAAATTGTATTTTAATGCTTAAAAAATCAATAAGCATAGTAGAATAAGGAATCATTGCACTTTTAAAACAAGATGTCTATGTTCCTAAACTTAATGGAAAATAGGTTAAAAATGGTTTGATCTTTCGAAATGCACCTCAGAGGCTTGGACAAACTTGTTTTTATTTTAGTATTTCTCCTTAAGACCATTGCAGAGATTTCAGAAAAGCTATCATGACAGGTTGAGAAAAAGATACTTTTAGCATTATCACGCCTAGTCATAGTACTGACACATTGTCTGTAGTGTACAACTTCATGAGAATACACGATTTAACGTACTCATTTCCAGGTTTACGTATTTGAAAGAAATAACTGGAAAGGATTCCATATGATGAAGGATAGGCTTCAACAACAGCCCCACTTCAGTGCTCTGCAGGATGGATGGAAGTGACCCCATCACCCTGTGCAGACGTAATAGCAGGACCTGGTTATCCGCATGTGGATTCCCAATGGTGAATGGTTATGTTCCTTTATGATGTGAATTATAGGATGGGTTCATTGCCTTGGTTTTTTTTTTCTTTTTTCTTCTTTTAAAGAGAGGGACAATGAGAGAGAGAGAGAGAGAGAGAGAGAGAGAGAGAATCAGTTTTATTTGGTTTATCATGTGGCTTTTGTTGTACACTTCGTTGTACATGTGGTGCTGGGGTTTGAACTCGGCCCTCGTGCTGCCAGGCAAGCTCCGCTCCGTGACTGCAGATCCACCACTTCAGCCCCCATTGCCTTGTGTTTTTATAGTTTTTCATGAACTTAGCAAGAAAAAGATTATTATTTATGGAATATTTGCATGAGAATTTATGTGTAATGGACGATGAGAAGAAACACATTTATTTTTTTGCAACACTTTAGTAAGAAAAGGCAAAAACCAGTTACTCTATTTTTTTAAAAAATTAGTTTCCCTGTGCAAAGAAACGGACATTTTAAGCAGATGTGATAGCAGTTTCATTGATGGTTCTGGGGCAATGCTTGATTCTAAGAAGCAGCCTATACAATAGGAAAGAAGGTCACAGATACTGTTTCTGAATGACCTTCCCATTCATGTCTTCCTTCCTGTCTTCTGGCAGCCACCCCAGCTGTGTAATAATGGCGTCAACTACACAGATACAGACAAGGGCACTCAAGATTTCCTGAGATTGGAATTTTAAAAAAGAAAGAAAGGAAAAAAACTAAACTGGCACTCCAACACTCCAATACTGCATCTTTAATCTTTAAAAATAAAAAAGGGAACACTTCCTATTTTATGCCATTAAATCAGAACTTTTATTTGTTAAAAAAATTAAAAAGTTATCCTTTTCCCTGGAATGTTTGATTGACAGAGCCACAGAGTCCCATTGCATCATTTGTTGATCAGTTACACCATTGAAAGGGTTTGGGAAATGGCATGGAAAGCACAGATGAGCTCTCTTCCTAGGGATTGCTCGCAGGAAGGGCGAGCAGAAGACAGAGGCAAAGTGTTGCGATTTTTCATGGGGTGCTCGTGAGAGGAAAGTAGCCTGACTTATTCCAGAACCATCCAGCAGCCTGATGTGGAAATGAATGGTAAAACATTCAAATTCTTTTATTTCAATCTCAGAAGCCCTAAATTTGATTTTCTTCTACTTTTTTAGACAAAATTTTATTTTTAAACAATTGCTGATGAGAGGACAATATATTTTGCTGACAAAAAACAGAATCCCATTGAAAAGAGTCCCTTCACCTGGAAAACTGGAACAGGAGTACCTAGCACTGCAGATATCATTCACCTCTCTTATACCTCAATAGCTCTCTCAGAGGGAAATAAAATTGACCAAATGATGCTGTGTGTTTGTATGGCTGTGTAACAATGAACCCCACTGCTATGGGTAATTATAATGCAGTAGCAAAAAATAAGTAAATAAATAAAAAGAAGAACAGAGACAACACAAACTTTAATATTCTACTACTTAGAATGATTTGCATTTTTGTTGGTTTTTTTGGTGTTGTTGCTGTTGTTGAAGTTCTGGGCATTAAGCTTGGAGTCAAATGCCTGCTAGGCAAGTGCTGTGTTACTGAATGACTCCCATTACTCTTTTTCTATTATTTGTTTTATTTTAATGAAAAGGACCATTTCTACAAACTTTGAAAAACACTTAAATGTAAAGCTATTATAGTTATTCACTTAATTAAAACTGCAGACTTCAAAAAGACTTTACCTACATTGTTATATTACCTATATTGTTATATACTGTTATATCGTGTACAGGTATGAATATGTAGCAATAAATTCCATCATTATATACAATTCCAATGTGGAAAACAAACAAACAAAAATGAGCAAATATTCTACAGTTTAGTCCTGACCATGTGGACCTACTTTAGGAGCAAAATGCCAAGAAGCTTCCTATGATGATGTATACAACCCAAAGATCCTTCCTTCAGAAACAGATGATTTGTTACAACTTGATGATCCTGGCTATCAGTAGATTTTAATTTAAAAAAC
Organism: Aplodontia rufa; assembly: GCA_004027875.1. NCBI lineage: Eukaryota > Metazoa > Chordata > Mammalia > Rodentia > Aplodontiidae > Aplodontia > Aplodontia rufa. The sequence goes on along the minus strand of PVKS010011887.1, from coordinate 4,547 downwards.
CACTTATTCCTCTTTACACTATGCCTGCATATATCCCTACCCAAAAGAGGCTAACATCTAAACTTACTCCTCTCAAACACGTGGTTAAAAAGAAAAAAGAAGGTAATACTAGGAGGCTCCATGAAAATATGTGAATTTAATGATAAGCAACAAGCATTGAGCATTCATTGAACCATGTCATGTAAGGAGAGAGAAATTAGCAGAAAAATTCATAAGAGGGACTGGAGAGGTGGCTCAGCAGTTACGGCACTTGCCTGGCACCTATAAGGGTGCAGGTTCAAACCCCAGCACCACATACCCAATGAAGTGTCAGAGAATTGAAAGCCACATGAAAAACTAAATAAAATCTATTCTCTCTTTCTTCCTTTCTCACTGTCCCTCTCTCTTTTTAAAAGAAATCATAAAGAAAAGAAATGACTAGTTCCTCATTATTCTATACAGTACCCACTAGGCATCTTTTCATGTGAAATCAGAATTTTGAACCAGAAAAATAAGAAATAGTAACATATGCAGGGCTGGAGTGGTGGCTAAGCGGTTTCGGCACTTGCCTGGCAAGCACGAGTACCCGGGTTCAAACCCCAGCACCACGTACACAATTAAGTGTTGGAGCAACAAAGGCCATGGGAAAAACTCAATAAAGTTGTTTCTATCTTTCTCTGTCTCTCTCACTGTCCCTCTCTCTTTAAAAAAAAAAAGATATGCAAAATAAAAAATTAAGGGAACAAAAGAGTTTTTTCACTTTTCTTATTGAAGTATTATTTAGAAGTATGGGGTCTGTACTTTTCTTTGTCAAAATGGCTATTTTCTTTCCCTCTTCATGATATGCCATGCATGCATTTGTGGTAGCATAATCCTGAGGACGGTAATCAATATACAATAGTCTCTGTTTTAAACCAAAAGAGACGTTTACCAGATGCTAAGAAGCACTGGCAGCTTTTTCTTTTTCAGGCAGACATGAACATACCATTTCACACCTAATTTAAAATACCCTAGAGGATCAGATTCTCTTATCTACAGATATGAGCATATTTTAGTTGCATTTCTTCAGGTTCCATGCTGCATACTTGTAACGCAAAAATTTTAACCAAAGTTTACTGCTTCTAAAATTGTTTATGAAAGAAAAACTGAGCTGTCAAAATTACATTGCATGTGTTTCATTATTCCACAACATAATCAATAAAGATATCTGTTCAAACTTCAAATCAATACTGCTGAGAACAACCAAATAATTACATTCTCAACATTTTGCAGACAGGTAACTCAAAATATGCTATTATTTAATTCATTTCAAATATTTTCCAAATCTATTCTTTTTTCCCAGCTACTGTCTAAGTAATACTATTTTCTCTGAACTAAGACTCCAGTTTAACAAGTTCTCCCATACAAAACATTTGTTTTTCTTACAACTAATTATGTTGAATATGATTCATAACTCATTTTGGTTCCCCTGTATGTTTGTGTACAAAATAAAATGGTGAATTGAAAGAAATCTTAGCTATATTTTGGTGGCATTTTAGATTGTCAAGAATGATATTTTTAACACTAAATCATCTCCAATACCCTTCCTGTGGTGGTTCCCTTTATATTAACTGGCACCAATTTTCCTTTTGATTTGGGAGATTCATTATTTCTGGATTTTGCCCTAGTAAATTAACATTGCTGTTGAGTAAACCTGTCAATGTTTCACAGAGGCTGGGAGAAGACACAAGACTCCTGGGTGAGAGACAAGCAAACAACTTGAACATCAAGTTTGCATTGATTCCTCATATCCTCCAGGTCCCGTGGGGGATGCCAGGCATGCAGTGTGTTTGCAGAGCAACTGACAAGCAATGTACTTGGGAAATCTGCCTTTTTTAGAAAGCATAAACCAAGCATAAATGACAAATACAAACCTAAGTAACAGTTTGCTTTCAGAGAAGTCAGGCCCTTGCGTTCTTGTCATGCCCAATGAGTATGTGCAAAGAAGATTGAAGCCTATGGACCATCACCTTGTCCAACTCAGAATAGAGTAAGTTTTAATTAGGAAGAGTGAAATTCAATTAATTTATTCCCCCCAAATCAATTCCTTCTTTTCTCCACATTTTTATGAACATGTAACCACCCACACATAGATATACACTCCTGCTTTTACTTTAAATAAATTGATACAGAAAACTTAAATAAAGCTCCCTTCACCTTCTCTTTCCAAAGTTAATCATAAACATTACAGTAATAAAAAGTAAAGATAACATTTTGTGCTTCTTCTTTCCTTTGCTTGTAAATAAAATGCTACATGGATTAGATATATTTGCAATGCTGCCAGTTGTACTTTAGAACTGAATTTCAGTCATCTCATTTCCCATAAGATTTTTTAAAAAGCTACAAATTTCCATCATAATGAATGTAAACCATATTAAAAATTAATAAAAACTACTATAGCTTAACACATAAAATTGGTGTTCTTTAAGTATGGCATTCTGGAAATACTGTTGCAAATTGAAAATAAAATCCTGAATTATTGTACTATAATATACATAAGTATGTGTTTTCACATTTATCAGGTTATAAAATGCATAATTTTCTGTGAAATTTGGGCTAAAATATTTTTTGACTCTTGATCTTACACACCAGCAAGGGTTTTATAATTCATTAAAGAATAACATGTTAAAAACAATAGAAGTAAATGTAGTTCAATCTAAGAAAGACATCTTATTTTCCTTCCTTTCATCCATTTGCTATTTTACATGTATCTCTGTGTGACACATTTCCTTCAAAATGCATCAGAAAACTGAGATTTATAAAGCGGATCAAAATTAATCAAATTATATTTAAATATTAATGTTGCACTCAAATATGTGCATAAATGTCTACTGTGAACTGTGGAGCCTGGATAATATGTTTAATCAGGCATAACTATACCCAACCATCTCCAAAAATTATAAGTAAGTCAATGGTAGAAAACTGTGAAAAATAACCCACACAAATATACCCCTTTAACATGCACAATCAAAAATAAATTCTTTTAAACTTATAGTTTCATTAAAATGAGAAAGATAATATTGGTATATTTTTACTGGAACCAACACTTTATGCAATATAATTTTAATTTCATTGGACTATTGGACTCAGATAATTATGCGATTTTTGAGAAGTGCCTCTTTTTTGTTTATGGAGAATTGCTCTCTACTTATTCAGAAAGCATTAGTTATGCTACTATGTGTTGATACTCAAGGGAAAATAGACTTAAATAAAGAGTTTATTTCTATTCCCCTCAAGGAGTTTCAGGGGTAGAAATAAACTCATAAACCAGTCATAGTTTTAATGTGATAAGAAACTTTCAATGCATGATGAGCAATTACCATGTACCATAGATTCTCTGGACTTTTCCTCTGCACAAGTTTTAAAGTTTGCACCTTTGAATGGTACACTATTTTTTTTTCAGTGTTCATCTATAATTAAGTTGGTGTAGTCTACATGTTTCCTTCTATTCAGACTTATACAGAAGTAAGCCATATCTTTTTTTGAAGTGTGACATAAGAACTGTATTGTGACCCCAAGGAAGCCAAGTCTGAGTCCTCAAAGTTCCAGCAAAACCTTCATGTTCTGATGTGTGGTTCTTGAAATGAAATAGGAAGAGAAACTGATGTTAATATTAATGCAAGCTGCAATTTGTTGAGCCTTTTACCCTGTGCTGAAATATTCTAGTCATTTTGTGTGTGTTTCTCAACTTATTCCTTAAAACCCTGCAATGAGGCAGATGCAGTTGTGCTCCATATTTAGAAATGATATGAAAGCTAAAAGAAATAAGTAACACACCCCCAAATCTGCAGCATTCCGAGGAGAAGCAGGATTCAAACCCAGATTTGTCAGTTAATTAAATGGATGTGTTCTAAATGTACCACGTGTTATTCTTTGCCATGCTTTGTTTTTCAAGTTTCACCATTCACAGTCACTGAGAGGACAGAGGAGCTTTCATCTGCTCTGTATGGTACCCTAAATTCTAGAAGAAGGATATTCCTTCCATTACATGAGTTTGCTAGGGCTACCTTGATGAAGTGCCACAAACTGGGTGCCATAAACAACAGAAATTTATTGCCTCACAGTTCTGGAAGCTAGAAATTCAAGAATTAATGTGTCAACCACATTGATTCCTTCTGAGGAGGAGGAAGGAAAATTCGTTCCACATCTTTCTCCTAGTTTCTGGTGGTTTGCTGACAGTCTTTGGTGTTCCTTGGCTTGCAGACGGCTGTACTTAAATTGACAGCACTCTCTGTGTACATATAGGAGTCATATTGCACTAGAGGTCACTCTTCTCTGCTACCACCCCATCTTCACTAACTGCATCTGTAACAACCCTGTTTCCAAACAGCATCAAATTCTAAGGTACCAGGGATTATGTTTCAAAATGCAAATTTGAGGGGATACAATTCAACCCATAAGACATCCAAAGTAAAACAAATTTTCATGTGCAAGATAAATTTAATACCAGTAGGTCTAAAGTTTAGCATAAAATATTTGTTTGATTCAATGGGCCATTAATTGCAAATCCAAAAACATAAAGGTGATGA
>PVKS010011886.1:28206-55399 GCA_004027875.1 Aplodontia rufa | reverse complement strand
GGGGGATGGAGAGGGGGAGGGTGTAGGAAGAACACCTAGGAGACTGGAGAGTGGGAATATGGGGGAACTATCTCAGAAGCAGATGTCATTCCTCCACAAGATACCCATTTAATGCAGGAGTTCTTCTGGGGGAAACAGCAACAGGGGAAATCCAAGCTGGGCATCCATGATTTGGTATTAGCCCTGGAAAACTAAGTATATATACATTCATTATTGATGGTTTGATAATGTTTCCCCCTCAATTGTATCTCTATATACATCTAATAAAAAATTAAAAATTAAAAAAATTTAAAAATACTAAACCACAACAACAGCCACAAAAAAAGGGGAGTTGGGAAGGTTCTAAGTTTTTGCCCCTAGGTCAGTGTACCATGGGGGAGTGCATTCATATCTGACAACTAGTTTGAGACTCTTCTCAGTTAAGCTTGTTGGAGAGGATAAAGTTTGGTAATCTCCAATGACAGTGGATTTTCCTGAAAGATCTTGCCAAATTTTTCTGCTTAGAAGCTTCCTGTGAGAATTGAGTTCAGTGCCACCTGAGATGCACTTCTGGGAAGATTATTTTCTGCCTGACCAAACTCCTGACCCTCTTAATCCAGGGACCCAGGAGCTCTTGGGAGTCTTGTAGATCCTGGTGTTGATGAATGGGACTCTGCTCTTCCAAGAAGTGTGGCCAGTCTGAAGTTAGTTCTCCATGATCATTGTTGCCCTGCGCTTGGATGTCTTGTAGTCTTCAGTGGTCCCAAGAGATACCGTGTGAGAGTCCCAGTAAGGGAAGACAGGTCTGAAAGAGACACCAGCCTACCTGGACCAGTGTTTATATAGGTCTCAGTTGTAACCACTAAAGGGTGGGGAAACCCAGTCCTACCTGAAGAGCTCAGGACCTATGGAATCTTGGCTATGCACAAAAATTGGTGACTGAGAGTGAACACAGGCTGCCCCTTTTGTTGGAAGGTTCCTGAGGCTGATGTTATTCCCTGCCTTGTTCAAGAGTTTCAGACAGCATTTGGAGTAGCCCTAATGATCACAGGCTCCTCCTGTTTGGGCATGTAAGAAGGTGGGCAGGAAGCGACCACTTGCACATCCCATGAGCAGGAGAGAGAGTTCTCAGTCCCACACAGTCCCCTGGGCAGACAGCCAGGACATAGAGCGATTAGAGCTGGTCCTCTGCTCATCAAGACTGAGTTCCCTACTCCACGTGTAATCAATGGGTCTGGTTTCACTTTTGACAAAGGAGTGTTCAGTCCAGCTCTCTGGGAAATCTGAAGATGGTGGTGCTGGATGGCTTATTTGCATGCATGAACAGCTGTAGTATTGCTATTTTGAGCGATTACATCTTCCCCAGGGTTGGTGATTTGGTCAACACAGACTGCGAGCTCAGGAGTCTGTTTGTGCATGCACAGCTGTGTCTGAGTTAAATTACTTATGCCCTGCTTCCTCCCCACTGGGACAAATTCCCATCCCTTGGCTGTGAAGTTGGCAGCAGCAGAGTGGGCATGACTCCCTGTTTAAATTCATTATTGAAAAGCTTTTTTTCCTTTGGTGTTAATGAATTAAGGGGGACAACTTCCCCACATACAGAGTGGACCAAATCCTACTGTTAGAGACCATTTCCAATTCCTGCAGTGTGAACTTTTGCTCAGGAGTGCTGGGCGATCACTGCTGTTGGCATGGACACCATGTTCTCCCTCCCTGTGTTAGCCTCTTTGACCTGATAGCCTCTTTATCCTACATAGTTTCCATGGCTGTAAAGCCTATATAAATGATTTCTATGATCTGCTTAAGTTCTATGACTTGAATAGCTTCTATGACCCTAGTAGTCTCTATGAACTGCTTAGAGCACCTGTGACCTGTATATTCTCTGTGAACTGTGAGGTCTCAATTGCCTAAACTCTATTATGTGAGTAGCCTCTATAATTTGAGAAGCCTCTATCACCTATGTAGACTCTATGTCCTGATTAACCTTTATCCTCATAGCATTTATGACCTGCATAGCCTCCATTACCAAGTAGTCTCTAGGTAGAACATGGCCTCTGTGACTTGAATAGTTCCTATGACTTTATTAGCCCCTATGACCTGAGTAGCATTGATAGACTTAGTAGCCTCTATGAATTGAGAATCCTCTATTACCTAACTAGCCTTTGTAACCTGTGTGTCCTCTAGCCACAGAATCCTTTATGACTTAAGTAGACTCTGAGACCTGTGTTGCCTCTCTTTCCCTTGTAGTCACAATGACTTGAACAGCCTTTATGTACCTGAAAATTTTCTATGACCTGTTTAGCCTAAATGACCAGACTAGTTTTCATGACATCAGAAGTCACTATGGTCTCATAGCTTCTGTGACCATATGTTCTCTATGACTGGAATAGCCTGAGTAACCTAAATATCTGAGGAGCCTGTAAAACATACAGCATATGCTATATGATTTGAATAGACTTTTTGGAATGCCCACCATCTATGACCTCAATGTCCTGAGTGTCCCTGTGACCTTTGTATCTTTTATGACCTGTGAAGCCTCTTTGATTTGAATGGACTCTATTACTACTTGAACCTCTATGGTCTAGGTAGACTCTATTTTTTCCATTACCCCTACGACCTGAATATCCTCTATGACCTGTTGTATACCTTCTTTGACTTGCATAGGATCAATTATCCCAGTACTATCTAAATAAAGAAAGCTATTCTGACCTGTATAGATGCTTTGTCCTGCATAGCCTCTATGAAGTGTTGCCTCTAAGACTCTACTAGCTTTTGTGACCTGCATAGCCTCTAATACCTCTATGGCTTAAGTAACATCTGTGACTTCAGCAGTCTACATTTCCATATACCTACTATGTCCTAAGCATTCTCTAAGATCTCAGTAGCTTAAATGACCTAAATAGCCCCTATAACCTGCTTAGAATTTATGGTCTTATGTCTCTGACCTGAGTGACCTTGATGACCTACCTGCATATACTCTATGACCTGATTAACCTTTATGACCTGAGTAGCTTCTATGTGAACTAAGTAGCTTCTATCCCCTTAATACCCACTATGAAGGTTAGCCTCTATATCCCATATAGCTTCTGTGGTCTGTGTAAACTCCACGGGTCTGTACAACCTGAGTGTCCTCCATAACCTTCATAGTCTTTATAGAATGACAAATCTGAACAATCTGAGTAGCTTCTATGGCCTCAGTAATCTTTAAGACCTATTGGGCTTTATGAACAAGTAGCCTCTATGGTTTCTAACAACTGCACAATGTTTTTGGCCTAAGAAGCCTAAATAACCTGTTGCCTCTATGCCCTCAGTAGCCTCTATTATTGTGTAAATCTATAATTGAGTATTTTCTATGACCTACAGAGGTTCCACAACTTGTGTGTAGCCTTTATGATCTGCAGGGCCTAAATGAACTGAGTAGCCTCTATTTAATACTTTCGTAGCCTCTTTTGCTTGAGTATCCTGTACATTAGATATTTCTCTAAGAAGACCTGTGTAGTCTCTAAGGCATGAGTATCCTCTGTGAACCATAATTGCCTCGATAACCTGCATAGTCTCTATAGCCTGAGTACATTTTATGGTCTGAGTAGGGCAACTGATCTTAGAAGACCCTATGACATGCATAGCCTCTAAGACATATGTATCCTCTGTAAACAGAATGACCTAATTATCGACTATGGCCTTCAACACTCTATGGCCTAAGAACTCTCTATGAGCTCTATAACATCAATGGACTGAGTATCATCTATGATCTGCATAACTTCTGTGACCAGAATACCCTCTATGAATTCTGTAGCCTCTGTGTTTGGCGGGGACATTTCCACCATGCTGATTGACAAGGTCCAGGCATGGGGAAGGGCTTGGCAATGCCACCATTCCAGGAAATTGTCACTGTTATCTCTCCAAGGAATTGGATGTTTTCTTATAACGATCATTCTTATAACTATGGATTTGCAGATCACATTTCCAGAAACATTTATTATTGATGATAAAGACCTTTGTAAAAGTAATAATACTTCATTAGGTCTGCAGAGTCTGAGGGAAGATGAGAAATGCCTTTGAAAAATGTATCAATACCACACTAAAAAAAAAGCCCAGATAACCAGAAATCCAACTTTGAAAAGTTCTCAAGAAAATTACAGGAATTACTCTCACCAGTGTTGATTGCATCTAGTCCTGTTAATGTTTTACCAGTTAAACATTCAAAGACATAATAGGAGATTTACTGTTTCCACAGTACAGGGACCACCATATGTAGCCTATAATATTGGAGGACATTTGCGGTATCCACCTAGAGTAACCCAAATAAATAATTATTAAGACCCTCCACCCACAAACCCTCCATTGCTTTTTATAGGACTATACAATGATAATGGAGAATGCTAATATTAATAGCAAATGAACTAACATCCAGTGCTTGCCGTTTCTTCAGAGACTTGTACGTCAGGGGCTACCTTGGTGATGTGGGACAAAGGAACAAAGAAACAGCATACGTTAAACAGTTACACATATATTTTCTAAAAATCAGGTGTCCACACTGCATACTATATGAGTGATTAAGGAACATGTTTTTCTACTTCTCATTTTGCCTTTGTGTTTAAATAGTTAAAGTTTCTACTTCTTAGAACTTAGTCAGGACACATAACTATTTTTGTAAGGTTACTAATAGTAGGTGATAACAACATAATTTTAATTTAGAACTGTAATGCAATGCTAATGGCTTGCTTGGAAAAGGGCACTAAAGCTGGACAATTCTGTATTACCAAAAGCAAGAGAATTTCCTAGGAAAATGCTTGTGCAAAAACTTCTGAGTAAATATAGAAAACTGACCTTAATATACTCTTTAAGTGTAACACAGATAGAAGGTGTAATGTCTCAAAAAAACACATTTATGGAAAAAGTAAAAGAAACATTGTGGTTAAGGTTTCAAGGAAGTATGTTTTATTAATGGCTAATGACTGGGATTACTGAGAAATTAAAAAAAAAGAAGTCAAATGTAATGAAACAGTTAATGAAACTGTTGTTTTGCTACCTGTATAAAAATATATCAGATATATATAAAGAACAGATGGCATTTTGCTCAAGCAGGGAACCGTGTCTGTTTGCAATTTGTTCCCAACGTTCAGGATGTTCCTCCGTGCCGACTCCACTCATCCTTCGGGGACCCGAAAGTTCTGCTGGGGCTGGCTCCTGGCATATGTTCCCTTAGCATATTGTGACCTAGGTAGCCTCTATGACCTGTGTAGTTATTATGGGCTGTGCAACTTGAATGGTCTGAGTAGCTTCAAGGTCCTGCATAATTTATGAGGTTATGGCCTGGGTGGCCTTTATGTATTGCATGACCTGTATTACCTATCTTACCTGAATAGGTTCTTTGGCCTGAGTAGCCTCTATGATCTTTGCGACCTCTGTTACATTACATGCATAGCTTCTGTGGTCCAAGTATCTATTATAAACTTTGAAGCCTATATGTCCTGCACAGTCACTATGGCCTGAGCATCCTAAATAGCCGGATTACCTTAAATTACCATAGTAGCCCCAGTGACTATCTAGCCTTTGTATCCTGGGTAAACTCTGTGGCCTCTACAACCTGTATGACCTGCATAACTTCTATGGTCTGAGTATCCTTTGTAAACATCCTGACCTATATACATTCAATGACCTGTGTATTCTCAATTAGTTGTGTAGCCTCTATGGCTTGTATACTCTAATGCCAAAGTAGCCTAAATGACTTGATTAGCCCCTATGACCTTGGTAGCCATTATACCTGGCTTAGCCTCTGTGTCCTACATAGATCATATGACCTACATTCCATTTATGGCTTTAGGAGACTCAAAGACCTAAATACCCTCTACAATATGTGAAGTCTCTATGATCTGAGTAGCTAAATGATGACTTTAGCAGTCCCTATTGTCTGAAAAACTTCTATGATCTGTGTAACCTCTATGACTCTCAGAACCTTTAGTTATGAATTGCTTAAATGACCTGAGAATTTTCTATGACCTGAGCATCAACTATTACATGAGTAGCCTCTATGGCCTGCATAGCCTTGAGGACCTGTGAAGCCTATATGACCTGAGTAGCATCTTTGACTTGAGAAGTCTTTATGAGCAACCTAGTCTCTAAAGACAAGACTCTAAGGCTCTGCAAAGTTTCTATACCCTGAACATCTTCTATTACCTTAGTAGCATAATGTCCTGCATATATGACTTTTATGGGCTTTTTATCTCCTATAACTTCTATGGACTGAATAGCCTCCTTGAGTTGCATTGTCCTATAACTTGATTATCTCCTGTGAATTAAACTGAATACATTTCCAAGGTAGCCTCAATAGAGGTAATAGCCTTTATATCCAATATGAATAGAGGAAATTCTATGAACCAAGAAGCCTGTACGTCTAGTCTAATCTTTCTGACGTGTATAACCTCTATGTCTTGTGTAGCCTCTATGGCTTACATAAGCCTCTATGACCTGTGTAACATCTCTGACATCTGTACCTTCCATGCCCTGAGTAACTTCTATTAACTGTGTACACTCTATGAACTGTAGACCTGTATATATTTCATGGCCTGAGTAGCCTAAATGACCTCAATATGACCTCACTAGCTACACAGGTGGCAAAGAATATTCTAAGACCTGAGTATCTGCAATGACCTTCATAGCCTCTTTGATTTGTATAACTTCTATGACTGGAATATCCTTAGTGTCTGAATAGACTGAATGTCTTTTGTTGTCTGAATGATCTTAGTCACCCCTATGAACTCAATAGAATCTATGACCTGTGTAGACTCTGTAACCTGTGTAGACTTTATTTCCTGAGGGCCCTCTCTGATCTGCATAACCTTTATAGCCTGAGTAGTCTCTATAACCTGTGCAGACTCTATAGCATGCCTCCTTGACCTTAGTAGTTCTATGACTTGACTTGAGTAGTTTCTATGGCCTGAGTATCTGTTATGACTTTAGTAGACAATAAGATTTGCATATCATTTAATACCTTTGTACCCTGTATGATCTGAATAGTCTCTATGAACTGAGTAGATTATAACCAATGTAAACTTTATGATAGATGTAGCCTCTATGTCCTGTGCAGCTTCTATGAACTATATAGTCTCAATAACCAGGGTAGCCTCTATGATCTATGCATCCACAATGGCCTGATTTACCTCAATTGCCTGCATAGCTTTTACAGCCTAAGCGGCCTCTATAACCTGATTGCCCCCATTGCCTGAGTAGCCTCCTGGGTCTAAGCAGTCTCTATGACCTCCTAGACTATATAGCCTGAGCAGCTTCTATGACATCAAAAACTTCTGTGGCCTTAGTATCCTCGATGACCTGAGTAGTCTATATGATTTGCCCAGACTCTATTATCTTTGTACCCTCCATGGCTTGAGTAGCCTCTGTGACCTGCATTATATCTATGGCCTGCTTATATTTTACAACCTTCATATACTTGATGGCCTGAGTAGCATAAATGACCTTTGTAACCCCTATGGCCTCTAAACCCTGAGTAGCCTCTATGACATACATAACATCCCTGACCTACATAGCTACCATGCCTTGTGTAGCCTCTAGAAATGCATAGTATCCTCTATAGCCTTAGTAGCCTCTATGTCCTTCATAGCCTCTTTGATCATCCCAGTCTCTTTAGCCTGATTAGCTTGTAAATTCTGTATAGACTTTATGAACTGAATAGCCTCTATGACCCATGGAGTATCTATGACCTTAGTAACTAAAATGACCTTTGTAGTCCCTGTGATCTATATAGTCTATGCATATTTCCTGCCTAGTGTCTTTGACCTCAGTTGCCCCTATGACTTGTGTTTCATCTATTGCTTGGATTAGTAACAGTCTTGTATTGACTGTGTACCCTCTATGATCTAAGTAACTCCTGTGATTTTTGTATCATCTTTGAGCTTCATGACCTCTTTGGCCTAAGTAACCTGTATGGCTTGGGCACTCTCAGTCACCAAAAGCTTCTGATGCCTGAGTAGCCTCTGTGACCGGCCTATCTTGATGACCTCTGGAGCCTCTATACCTCAATAGACTATAATCTGCATAGACTTTTTGACCTGTGTAGCCTCTGTAACAAACATTGCTACTGTGACAAGCTTCTGTGACTCTATGGATTGAGTATCCTCTATTACCTGAGAACCCTCTATGACCTGAATAACCTCTGTGAAATGATAACCTCTATGACCAACAAAACCTCCATGACTTGAGTATTCTTTATGACTTGCATAACCTTTATGGCATGTTTAGATTCCATGACTTCTGAAGCATTTATGGCCTGTAATGACCTGCACAGTCTTTAATCTCTACACAGCCTTTATGATTTGAATAGGCTTGATGACACCAGTAGTCACTATGACATTTTAGACTTTATGACAGAGTAGCCTCTCTGATTTGCATAGCATCTTTTATGACATTGGTAGCAGCATTGACAAGCATGTCAAAAATAAGTTTGAGCAAGATAATATTGTGTTTCTTTATTAAAATTGCTAAGACTAAGAGGGAAATATAAGTAACTAACTGATATTTTCACATCAAGCAAACATTACACTTCACAAATAATATAATAATATAATTATTTAGGAAAAAGGATATTATTTTGATAATTCCAACACAGCATTTCTTAGAAATTGTAAGGGCCTGCAAATTTGTAAGACATTTTGTAAAAAATTTCAAATAAGTTTACAAAATTATTGCTGTTCTAATGCCTAATAGCATTTTACAGGTTTGGATAAATTTGCCATGCAAAAAAAGGATACCTTATTTTTTTTTATTTAAGGTTTAGGGTTAGAGTTGTGGTTAGGGTTAGGTTTAGAGGCTTAGGGATAGGATTAAGATAGGGTTGGGTTTAGGTTTTGGGTTAGGGTTAGATGGTTCAGGTTAGGTTTAGATTTAGGGTTAGGGTTAGGGTAGGTTTAGGGTTAGTGTTACTGTTAGGATTATGGATAAATTTTGGGTTAAAGTCAGTGTTTGTGATAGGATTGGTGTCATAGTTAAGGTTAGTAATAAGATAAGGATTAGTAAGGGTTAGGGCTAAGGTTAGAATTGGGGCTAGTGTTAGGGTAGGGTTAGGGTAAGAGTTAGTGATTAGAGTTAGGTTTAGGTTAAGGGTTAGGTTTATGGGCTAGGGTAAGGATTAGGGCTATGGTTAGAGTTAGGGGTAGGGGTAGGGTTAGGGTTAGGGTTAGGGTTAGGGTTAGTGTTAGGCCTTGGTTAAGGGCTAGGGCTAGGGTTAGGGCTAAGGTTAGAGTTAGGGTTAGGGCTAGATTTAGTGTTAGGGTTAGGGAAAGGCTATTGGTTAGAGCAAGGGTTAGGGTTAGGCTGACAGGGTTAGGGTTAGGTGTAGGGCTAAGTTTAGGGTTAGGGTTAGTTTTAAGATAAGGATTAGGGTTAGGGCTAGGGCTAGGGTTATGGGTACATTTAGGTTTAGGTCTAGTGTTAGGGTTAGGGCTAGGGTTAAGGCTGGGTTAGAGTTAGGGTTAGGGTTAGGGCTTGGGTTACATTTAAGGTTAAGGATAGGAAGGCTTAGGCCTGGGGCTAGGGCTAGAGCTAGGGTGAGGGTTAGGGCAAGAGTTATGGTTAAGGTTAGGATTAGACATAGGGTTAGGGTTACGGTTTAGGGTTAGAATTGTGGTTAGGGTTAGGTTTAGAGGCTTAGGGATAGGATTAAAGTAAGGTTAGGTTTAGGTTTAGGGTTAGGGTCAGATGGTTCAGGTTAGGTTTAGGATAGGATTAGGGTTAGGGTAGGCTTAGGGCTATGTTAGTGTTAGGGTTAGGCTTACTGTTAGTATTCTGTTTAGGGTTAAATTTTGGGTTAAAGTCAGTTTTTTGTTAGGATTAATGTTATAGTTAGTGATAAGTTAAGGATTAGTAAGGGTTACGGTTAGGACTAGAGTTAGGGCTTGGGTTAGGGTTAGGGTTAGTGTAAGGATTAGTGATTAGAGTTAGGTTTAGGGTTAGGTTTATGGGTTAGTGTAAGGGTTAGAGTTAGGGTAAGGTTTAGGGCTATGGTTCGTGTCAGGGTTGGGGTAGCGCTAGCGTTAAAGTTAGGGTTACTGTTAGGGCTAGGGTTAGGGTTAGGGCTAAGGTTAGAATTGGGTTTAGGGTTAGGGCTCTGACTGGGGTTAGTGTTAAAATTAGGTTTAGGGCTAGGTGTAGTGTTAAGTTGGGGTTAGGACTATGGTTAGGGTTCTGGTTATGGTTATGGTTAGGCTTAGGGCTATGGTTAGGGTTAGGGTTAGTCATAGGGTTAGTGTTAGGGCTAGGGCTACAGTTAGAGCTACGTTAGGGTTAGGGCTACAGTTAGGGTTAGTGTTAGGGGTAGGACTAGGTTTAGGTTTAGGTTTAGGATAGGGTTAGGGTTAGGTTTAAGATTAGGGTTAGTTCTAGGGCTAGGGCTCTGGCTAGGGCTAGGGTTAGAGTGAAGTTTAGAGTTAGAGTAAGGGTTAGTGCTAGGGCTAGGGTTAGTGTTAGAGTTAGGGGTAGGGTTAGGATTAAAGTTAGGACTAGGGCAAGAGTTAGGGCTATCATTAGGGTTAGGGTTAGGGCTAGAGCTAGGGCTTGAATTAGGGCTAGTTTTATGATTAGGTTTAGCATTAGGGTTAGGGTTAGGCTTAATGTTTGTAGTTATGGTTATGGTTATGGTTTGTGTAGATCTAGGGCTAGGGCTACAGCTTGGTCTAGGTATAGGTTTAGGTTTAGGATTAGGGTTAGGGCTATGGTTAGGGTTAGTTCTAGGGCTTGGTTTAGGTTTAGGATTTGGGCTCAGGCTAAGTCTAGGGCTAGTATGAGGGTTAGTTCTAGGTTACAGGTTAGGATTATGGTTAGGTTTAGGGTTAGATTTAGGATTTAGGGTTTGGATTAGGGTTAGGGTTAAGGTTAGGGTTAGAGAGTTAATATTATGGTTACATTTAGGGTTAGAGGGTTATGGTTAGGGCTAGGATTAGGGTTAGAAGGTTCAGTATAGTGTTTGCGTTAGGGTTAGGTTTAGAATTAGGGTTAGAGGGTTAGAATTAGGGTTAGAGGGTTAGAGTTAGGTTTAGGGTTAGGATTAGGTTTAGAAGGTTAGTGTCAGTGTTAGAGTTAGGATTAGTGTAATGGTTAGGATGCTGATTATGCTTAAAGTTTGGGTTAAAGCTAGTGTTAGTGTTAGGATTAGTGTTATTGTTAAGGTTAGTGATAAGGTTAGGATGAGGAAAAGGTTTAGATTTAGTGTTAGATTTAGACTAGTGTTAGAGTTTGGGTAAATGTTCATTTAATCTTTAGGATTATTGATAGGGATAGGGTTAGTGTTAGGATTATGTTTTGTGTTAAGTTTAGGGTTGGAATTAAAAATATGTTTGGATTTAGTTTTAGGTTTTAGGTTAGGGTTAGGATTAGGAGTAAGATAATTGTTAGAGCTAGCTTAAGGTTAGGTTTAAGTTAGGGTTAGGGTTAGTGTTATGGATACTGTTAGTATTAGCCTAGGATCAGAGTTTGTTTTAGGGTCAGAGTTAGTGTTAGTGTTACAGCTTTAGTAAGATTTAGGTTTAGGGTTAGAATGGGGTTAGGGTTAGGGTTAGGGTTAGAATGTTAGGGTTTGTGTTAGGCTTATTGTAATATTTATGGCTAGGGTCAGGGTTAGGGTTATGGTAAGGGCTAGGGTTAAGGTTAGGTTTAAGATTACGGTTAAGGGGGCTGGAATGGTGGGTCAACAGTTACAGTGCTTGCCTGGCAGGTGCAGGTACGTGAGTTCAAAACCCAGCACCACATACAGTGAAGTCTCAGAGCAACAAAACCCCCAGGTGAAAAACTAAATAAAAATTGATTCTCTCTGTCTCTCTCTCTCTCTCTCACTGTTCCTGTATTCTTAAAAAAAAAAAAAAGATTAGTTTTAGGGCTAGGGTTAAGGTTAGGGCTAGGGCTAGGATTAGGGCTAGGATTACTGTTGGGGCTAGGGCTAGGGGAAGACTAGGGCTAGGGTTAGGATTAGGGCTAGGGCTAGGGCTAGGGATATGGCTTGGGTTAGGGCTAGCTTTATGGTTAGGGTGAGGGTTAGGGTTACAGTTGGATGAGATTTAGGGTTTGTGCTAGGTTTGGTGTTAGATTTTGGTTTAGGGCTAGGTTTAGATTTAATGTTAGGGTTAGGGCTAGGATTAGTGTTAGGGCTAGGGTTAGAGTTAAGTTAGGGCTAAGATTAGGGCTAGGGCTAGGGTTACGTATAGGGTAACGTTTAGGGTTAGGTTTAGGGTCAGAGCTACTGTCAGTGACAGGGTTTAGGTTATTATTAGGTTTAGGCCTAGAATTCGGGTTAGGACTAGGTCTAAGGTTAAGTCAAGATTTAGGATTAGTTCTAGGGTTAGGATTAGGGTTAGGGTTATTGTTGTGCTAGGTTTAGGATTGTTTAAGGTTTAGGGCTAGAGTTAGGGCTAGGGTTAGGGTTAGGGGTAGGGTTAGAGTTAGGTTAGGGCTACGATTAGGGCTAGGGCTAGGGTTAGGTATAGGGTAACGTTTAGGGTTAGGTTTAGGGTCAGGGCTACTGTCAGCAACAGAGTTAAGGTTATTGTTAGGTTTAGGCCTAGAATTCAGGTTAGGACTAGGTCTAAGGTTAAGTCAAGATTTAGGATTAGTTCTAGGGTTAGGATTAGGATTAAGGTTATTGTGCTAGGTTTAGGATTGTTTAAGTTTTAGGGCTAGAGTTAGGGCTAGGGTTGGGGTTAGGTTTGGGTTAGGACTAGGGTTAGGGTTAGCAGTAGGGCTAGGGTTAGGGTTAGGACTAGGGCTAGTGCTAGTGCTAGGGCTACAGTTAGGTTAGGTTTAGGTTTAGGGTTAGGGTTAGGTTTAGGTCCAGGATTATGGCAAGGGTTAGGATTAGATTTAAGATTAGTTTTAGGGCTGGGTTTATGGCTAGTAGTACGGCTAGGGCTAGGGTCATGATAGGATTAGGGTTAGAGTAAGGCCTAGGTTTTGGATAGGGTTAGCTAGGTTTAGGGCTAGAGTTAGTGTTAGCATTAGGGTTAACTTTAAGGCTAGGTTTAGGGTCATGGTTAGGATTAAGTTTAGCGTGAGGGTTATGGTAGGGTATGGCTTACAGGGTTAAGGTTAGGGTTAGGAATAGGGTTAGGTTTTGAGTGTTAGTAATAAGGGGTTAGATTTAGTGTTAGGGTTAGGTTTAGATTTAGGTTTAGGGTTACGGTTAGGGGTGTGGTTGGGGTTAGGGCTAGGGTAAGTGTTAGGGGCTACATTGGGGGTAGGGTTAGAGTTAGGTTCAGTGGTTAGGTTTAAGATTAGGGTTAGAGTTCATTTGAGGGCTAGGATTAATATAGGGTTTGGTTTAGGGTTAAGGCTAGGGTGAGGGCTAGGGTTCAGTTTAGGGCTAAGGCTAGTTCTAGGGCTAGGATTAGGTTTTAGGCATAGGTTAGTGTTAGGGCTAGAATTAGGAATAGTTTTATGTTTAAGGCTAGGGATAGGGTTGTGTTTAGGTTTAGGGTTAAAGTTAGGAATCAAGCTAGGTCTAGGGCTTGGGTGAGGATTAGGGCTAGGGTGAGTAATGTTTAGGGTTAGGTTTAGGGTTAAATTTAGTGTTTGGTTTAGGGTTTAGAGTTAGATTTACGGTTGCTATTAGTTTAAGAGGTTTAAAGTTATGGTTAAGGTAATGTTTGTGTTAGGTTTAGTGTAATGTTTGGGTTAGGGTTAGGGTTAGGGCAGGTTTATGGCTAGGGTTAGGGTCAGGGCTAGGGCTAAGGCTAGGGTTAGAATTAGGGTTTAGGTTTAGGTTTAGGGTTAGGGTTAGGGTTAGGATTAGGTTGAGGGTTTTAGGGTTAATGGGTTAGGTTCAGTGTAAGTAAGGGTTAGTGTTATGTTAAGGGTTAGGATTATTTTTAGGTTATAGGGTTAGGATTAGGGTTTGTGTTAGGGTCAGATTTAAGATTAGGTTTAGGGTGAGGTTTAGGGTTCAGGTTAGAGGTAAGGGTAAGGTTAGAGGGTTAGTGTTAGGGTTAAGGTTAGGGTTATAGGGTTAGGGTTAGGTTTAGAGTTAGGGTTAGAGTGAGGGTTAGATATTTCAGGTTAGATAAAGGATTAGGGTTAGGGTAATGTTATGGTTAGGTTTTGGATTACGGTTAGGATTCTCATTAAAGTTAAATTTTGGGTTAAAACTAGTATTAGTGTTATGGTTAGTGGTATGGTTAAAGTTAGTGATAAGGTTAGGATGAGGGAAGGTCTAGATATATTGTTAGATTTAGCCTAGGGTTAAGGTGTGGGTTAGTGTTCATTTATGCTTTAAGGTTACTTAAAGGGTTAATGTTAGGGTTATATTTTGTGTTAACTTTATGGTTGGCATTAAAAATATTTTTAGGTTTTGTTTTAGGTTTTAAGTTAGGGGTAGGATTAAGAGTAAGGTAACTGTTAGAGCTAACAATTAATTAGGTTTAAGTTATGGTTAGGGTTAGTGTTACAGATACTGTTAGTATTAGCCTAGGGTCAGGGTTTGAGTTAGGTTCAGAGTTAATGTTAGTGTTACAATTTTGTGAGGGTTAAGTTTACAGTTAGAATGGTTGGAGTTAGAGTAATGGTTAGGGTTAGCATTAGGGTTAGGGTGTTAGGGTTAGGGTTAGTGTTAGGGTTATGGTAATAGGGCTAGTTTAGGGTTAGGGTTATGTTAAGGTCTAGGGTTATGGTTAGGTTTAAGATTAGGGTTAGGGCTAGCGTTAAGGTTAGGGCTAGGTCTAGTATTAGGACTAGGGTTAGAGTTAGGACTCGGGTTAGGCCTAGAGCTATGGCTAGGGATAGGATTAGGGCTAGGGTTAGGGCTAGGGATATGGTTTGGTTTAGGGTTAGGTTTAGATTTAGGGTTAGGGTTAGGGCTACTGTATGGGTAAATTTTAGGGTTTGCACTAGGATTCAGGTTAGGTTCAGGTTTAGGGCTAGGTTTAGGGTTAAGGTTAGGGTTAGGGCTAGGGTTAGGGTAAGGGTAATGGCTAAGTTTAGGGCTAGGGTTAGGTTTAGGGTAAAATTTAGGGTTAGGGTCAGAGCTAGGTATAGGGTTACGGTTAGGGACAGGCCTAGTGTTAGGGATAGGATTAGGGTTATTATTATGGTTAGAGCCAGGGCTGAGTTTCAGGCTAGAGTTACAGGTAGGGTTAGGTTTAGAGTTAGGGTTAGTTTTAGGGCTAGGTTTATGGCTTGTGTAAGGGTCATGAGTAGGGTCAAGGTTAGGGTTAGTGTTAGAGTTAGGGCTAGGTTTAAGGCTAGGGTTAGGGTTAGGTTTAGATTTTGGGTTAGGGATAGGTTTAGGGCTAGGGTACGGGTTAGTGCTTGAGTTAGTGTTAGGGTTAGGGTTAACCTTCAGGCTAGGTTTAGGATCATGGTTAGGATTAGTTTTCACATAAGGGTTATGGTAGGGTTTGGATTAGAGTGTCAGGGTTAGGGTTAGATGTTGAGCATTAGGGAAAAGGGGTTAGTTTTAGTTTTAGGGTTAGGGTTAGGTTTGGGTTTAGGTTTAGGGTTATGGTTAGGCATGTGGTTGGGATTAGGGCTAGGGTTAGAGATAGGGTTAGGGTTAGGTTTAGGTTGAGAGTAGGATTAGAGTTAGGTTTAGTTGTTAGGTTTAGGTTTAGTATTAGGGTTCGGTTGAGGGCTAGGATTAACCTAGGGTTTGGTTTAGGGTTAGTGCTAGGGCGAGGTCTAGGGTTAGGATTAGGGCTTTGACTAGTTCTATGGCTAGTATTAGGATTAATGCATGGGTTAATGTTTGGGTTAGGATTAGGAATAATTTATGGTTAGGGCTAAGGTTAGAACGTGGTCTAGGCCTAGGACTTGGGTGAGGGTTAGGGATAGGTTGAGGGTAATGTTTAGGGTTAGGTTTAGGGTTAAATTTAGTGGTTGGTTAAGGGTTTAGGGTTAGATGTATGGTTTCTATTAGGTTTATAAGGTTAAGGTTATGGTTAAGGCAAGGTTTGTGTTTGATGTAGGGTAACATTTGGGTTAGGTGTATGGTTAGGATTAGAATAGGGTTAGGGCTAGGTTTAAGACTAGGGTCAGAGTTAGGTTTAGGGTTAAGTCTAGGGATAGTGATAGGGCTAGAATGGGAGTTAGATTTAGGGGTTAGATTTAGGGTTAGGGTTAGGATTAGGTTTAGGGTGTTAGGGTTAAGGGATTAGATTCAGTGTTAGGTTATGTGTTGTTAGATTAAGTGTTATGCTAAACATTAGTGTTAGGTTTAGGTTATAGGGTTAGGGTTAAGGTTTGTGTTAGGGTCAGGTTTAGGGTGAGGTTTAGGACTAGTTTTAACAGGTTAGGTTTAGGCATAAGGTTAGGTTTAAAGGGTTAGGCTTATGTTTAAGTTTAGGGTTAAGGTTAGAGTGAGGGTTAGATAGTTCAGGTTAGATGTAGGGTTAGGATTAGGATACAGTTATGGTTTATGGTTAGGTTTTGGTTTACAGTTAGTGGAGGAGGCAATGTCCACCAAAGTTCTGTCTGACAAAGTCCAGGCTTGGGAATGGGCTAGGCAAAGCCAGCCCTGGAGATTGACAAAACCATCCCTTCTAGGAATTGGCTGTATTTTAGTAATTATATGTAATGTGAATTTACTCAAACTGAAACTCTCTGATTGTTATGAGAATTCTACTGCTTAAACAGCTGTTGCGGACTGTTGAGATGGATACTTGTTATAACACATATAGAAATCATGGAAAACAAAGCAATACTGGCTTTAAAACAAAATTGGATATAGAAAGCAAAATAATTAGAATTGAGGAACAAAGAAACAGTATACGTAAAACATTTACAGAAAGACCTGTTTACCTTTCATGCTGCAGAAGATGAGCTTTAGCTCCTCAGCAGTAAATAAGACATGTTTGCCTTTCCTGGCTTAGTGGAGGATGAGTATTATCTCCTTAGCAGTAATTAAGACATGTTTACCCTTTTGGTCCCTGTAGAGATTAGGCTTTTACTTCTTAGCCCATAAATTAGGATGCACAGATATTTTATAGGATTAACATTTATAGGATTTAAGATAGCTATAGAGTATGTGGTAGGGTTACAATAACAAAATAGTTTTAGGTTAGTAGTTAATAGAGTTATAATAGCTTATATCATAGTCTAGCTAATTTCATTTATGCTCAGATAGGGCTTCTAGACTAATGCAGTGCAGTGACCTTTAAGTGCCTCTCTTATCTAGTGAGGTAATGTCTGCAGAAACCTCTGGAGGAATTTAGGGAGGCAGAATTTGGGGCAGTGTTTGGACTCTGTCCCTTGTAAAAGCAGGTTTGAAAAAATATGGTCAATGTGGCAGGGAGGTCGAGGACAAAAATTGTACTAATTGCCAATGTTTTAAGTAACTTTATGTCTGATGCTCTAAATCAGTTTAAACCAAATAGTTACGTATGGCCAATGTAACTATTTGATTCAGGAGATCAAGGATATAAATTGTACTAATGGTTAATGCTTTAAGATTACTGGGAAAGTGAAAAAATGATTGTACAATAAAGCTGATAATAAATGTCTTGTTGTACATCTGTGTAAAAGTGTTCAACAATAAAGAACAGGTGGCATTTGGCTCAAGCAGGGAACTGTGTCTGCTTGCAACTTGTCCCAGAGGTTCAAGCCATTCCTCCGCACTAACTCCACTTTTCCTTTGGGGACCTGAGTTCAGCTGGGGCTGGCCCTCGGCAAGTTAGGATTCTCATTTAGGTTAAATTTTGAGTTAAAGCTAATGTTAGTGTTTTGGGAAGGGGAAGGGAGGGATAAGGGTGGGTAATTGGGGGGGCACTCTTGGGGGTAAATCCAATTTTTAGAATCTATATACATTATATATTATTTTGTTAAATTTTGTATGATTGTTCAACAAATAAATTTCTCAAAAAAAATAAAAGCAAGTGTTAGTGTTATGGTTAGTGTTATGGGTAAGGTTAGTGATAAGGTTAGGATGAGGGGCAGGTTTAGATATAGTGTTAGATTTAGCCTAGGGTTAGGGTTTGGGTTAGTGTTCATTTAAGCTTTAGGGTTACTTTTAGGAATAGGGTTAGTGTTAGGGTTGTGTTTTGTGTTAAATTTAGTGTTGGCATTAAAATATTTTTAGGTTTAGTTTTAGGTTTTAGGTTAGGGGTAGGATTAGGAGTAAGGTAATTGTAAGAGCTTACTTAAAGTTAGGTTTAAGCTTAGGATAAGGGTTAGTGTTAGTGATACTGTTAGTATTAGCCTGGGGTCAGGGTTTGACTTAGGTTCAGAGTTAGTGTTAGTGTTATATATTTGGTAAGAGGTAGGTTTTAGGTTAGTTTTTGGGTTAGGGTTCTGGTTAATGTTAATTTTCAGTCAAAGTGAGGTTTAGGATTAGGTTAGGATTATGTTTAGGGTAAGGGTTAGGGTTATGTTTACGGAGTTTAGGGTTCATTTTAGGTTTCTGTTCAAAGTTGGGTTTGGGTTTGGGATCGGGTTAGGTTTAGGGCTACAGCTTCATTTTAGCTTAGAGTTAGGGTTAGGTTTAAATTTATGGTTAGGTTAAGGTTTAGGGATAAGTATTTGGTAAGATTTAGGTTTAGTCTTAGATATTGGTTAAAACTTAGGATTAGATTGAGGGTTAGGTTTAGGTTAAATTAAGGATTAGGTTTAAGATTAGTGTAAGGGCTAAGGTGAGTTGTTAGATTTATAGTTAGGGTTTGCGTTAGTGTTAGATTTCATTTTAAAATTAGGGTTAGGTTTAAGGTGAAGTTTTTAGTTAGGATTAATGTTAGTGTTAGGTTTCATTTAAAAGTTGGTTTTAAAGTTTGTGATAGGGTTAAGGTTCCTATAAGGGTAATGGTTCAGGTTTGGGTTAGGTTTATTGATAATTTTAAGGTTAGGGTTAGGGGTAGATATAGGTTTCTGTGAAAAGTTAATGCCAGGGAACAACCCCAGCATCTCTTATGTTTCCTGAAAGATGAGTGAATTCAGCACAAATGAATGACCAGAAAATTCAGGACAAGTTACTAGGAGACACATTACCCTGCTTTGAGCAAAATGACCTCTCTACTTAATTGTTGACCACTGGGGTTGTAGATATAGGTCAGTGGCAGAGCACTTGCCTAGCAAGCGCAAAGCCCTAAGTTTGGTCCTCAGCCATGAAAAAAAAAAAAGAAAAAATTTGTTGACTATTTTAATACAGGTGCTTCATCTTTGCTTTAATTATCGGCATCATTAAACAATCCACATACCTGTAACCACCTGAACTATTTCAGAGCACCAGACACAGTAGTATCCTCTTTATCACTAGTTCATGGTCAAATCCACATGAAATATTTCATGTATTGTACAAAAAGGATAAAATTGTTCTTAGTTCTTTATATATGTTTGATAAAAAGCTGAGATTCCTTTCCCAGGGCTAGGACTAGGTACAGGATTAGGGTTAGGTTTAGACTGTTAGGGCTCGATCTTGCTTTTGGGTTAGGTTTAGGGTTAGGTCTAAATTTAAAGTTAGACTAGGGTTAGGTTTAGGGATAGGATTACGTATAGGTATACGATTAGTTGTAGGGTGAGGGATAGGTTTAGGGCTCAGGCTAGGTATAGGGCTAGGGTGAGGTTTAGTTTAATATTTAGGGTTAGGTTTTGGGATAGAGGGTTATGGTTATGGTTAGGGTTAGAAGGTTTGGATTAGGTTTGGTATAGGGTTATGATTAGATTTAAAGTTAGAATGCTTAGGGTTAGGGTCAGGGTTAGGATTAGGTTTACAGTGTTAGGGTTACACTTAGGGTTAGTTTCCAGTTAGGTTTAGGATTAGTGTAATGGTTAGGATTCTGGTTATGGTTAAATTTTGGGTTAAAGTTAGTGTTAGTGTTAGGATTAGTGTTATGGTTAAGGTTAGTAATAAGGTTAGGATTAGGGGAAGGTTTAGATTTACTGTTAGATTTAACCAATGGTTAGGTTTTAGGTTAGATTTCATTTAAGCTTTAGGGTTATTGTTAAGTTAGTGTTAGGGTTGTGTTTTGTGTTTAGGATTGGCATTAAAATTATGTTCAGGTTTAGTTTAGGGTTTTAAGTTAGGTGTAGGATTAGGAGTCAGTAATGGTTAGAGCTAACTTAAGGTTAGGTTTAAGTTAGGGTTAGGGTTAGTATTAGGGATACTGTTAGTATTAGCCTAGGGTCATGGTTTGAGTTAGGTTCAGAGTTAGTGTTAATGTTATAGCTTTTGAACGGGTTAGGTTTAACATTAGGGTGGTTGGATTTAGGGTTAGGGTTAGGGTGTTAGGGTAAAGGTTTATGTTACGCTTATGTTAATAGTTAAGGCTAGGTTTAGGGTTAGACTTATGGTCAGGGCTAGTGTTAGGGTTTGGTTTAAGAGTAGGGTTAGGGCTATGGTTAAGGTTACGGCTAGGCCTGGATTAGGATGTTTAAGGTTAGGCTGGGGCCAGGTCTAGAGCTAGGGCTAGGGTTAGGATTATGGCTAGGGCTAGGGCTAGAGATATGGCTTGGGTTAGGGCTAGGTTTAGGTTTAGGGTTAGGGTTTGGGCTACAGTTTGGGTTAGGTTTAAGATTTGTGCTAGTTTTTGGGTTAAGTTTAGGTTTAGGCTAGGTTTAGGGTTAGAGTT
The DNA here is from genome assembly GCA_004027875.1 of Aplodontia rufa. Classification (NCBI taxonomy): domain Eukaryota; kingdom Metazoa; phylum Chordata; class Mammalia; order Rodentia; family Aplodontiidae; genus Aplodontia; species Aplodontia rufa. The sequence continues at coordinate 34,871 of PVKS010011886.1, read as the reverse complement.
AGGGTTAGGATTATGATTAATGTTGGGGCCAGGGTTAGGGTTAGGGTTAGGGCTAAGATTAGGGCTAGGGCTAGGGTTATTTTTAGGGAAAGGTTTAGAATTATGGTCAGGGCTAGGTATAGGGTTAGGTAAAGGTTTAGGCCTAGTGTTAGTGATAAGGTTAGGGTTATTGTTAGGATTAGGACTAGGTTTAATGTTAGGACTAGGACTAAGGTTAGTTCAAGATTTAGGATAAGGTCTAAGGTTAGGGTTAGGGTTAGAGTCATTGTTAGGGCTAGCTTTAGGTTTACATGAATGTTAGGGCTAGAGTTAGGGCTAGATTTAAGGTTAGATTTGTGTTAGGCCTAGGTTTAGTGTTAGCACTAGGATTAGGGTTAGGGTTAGGACTACAGCTAGGGCTGGTGATAGGGCAATGGTTAGGGCTAGGGTTAGGTTAGGGTCAGGGTTAGGGCTAGGGATAGGTTTAGGGCTAAGGTTAGGGTTAGGCCTAGGGTCAGGGATAGTGTTAGCATTACAGTTAGGGCTAGTTTTAGGGCTCATGTTAGAGTTAGGGCTAGGTTCAGGGTTAGGTTTAGCATTAGAGATAGGGCTAGATTTAGGGTTAGGTTAGGGTTAGGGCTAGATTGAGGGTTATGATTAGGCATGTGGTTGGTGTTAGGACTAGAGTTAGGGATAGTGTTAGTGTTAGGGTTAGGTTGAGGGTGGTGTTAGAGTTAAGTTTATTGTTTAGGTTTTGGGTTAGGGTTAGGGTTCAGTTGAGGGCTAGGATTAACTTTGGGTTTGTTTAGGGTTAGGGATAGTGTTAGGGTTAGTTCTATGGCAAGGGCTAGGGTTAGGATTAGGGATGAGGCTGGTTCTAGGGCTAGAATTGTGGTTAAGGCATGGGTTAGTGTTAAGTCTAGGATTAGGAATAATTTATGTTTAGGGCTTGGGCTAGGGTTATGTTTAGGGTTAGGTTTATGTTTAGGACTAGGGCTAGGTCTAGGTTTTGGTGAGGGAAAGGGCTGGGTGAGTATCATGTTTAGAGTTAGATTTAGGGTTAAATTTAATGTTTGGTTTAGGGTTTAGGGTTAGATTTATGGTTACTATTAGGATAAGAGGTTTAAGGTAATGGTTAAAGTAGATTTGTGTTAGGTTTAGGATTATGTTTTTATTAGGGTTAAGGGTTAGTTTTAGGGCTAGGTTTATGGTTAGGGTTAGGGTTGGGGTTAGGGCTATGGCTAGGGCTAGGATTACAGTTAGGTGTCAGGTTTAGGGTTAGGGTTAGGAATAGGTTCAGGGCCTTAAGGTTAAGAGGTTAAATTCAGTGTTGTGGTTAGTGTTAGGTTAATGGTTAGGGTTAGGGTTAGGTTTTAGGGTTAGGGTTAGGGTTATTGTTAGAGTCAGGGTTAGGGTTAAGTTTAGTATGAGGGATAAGGTTAGGGTTACAGGTTTAGGGTTAGGGTTAAGATTAGGGTTAGATGGTTAGAGTTAGGTTGAGGGTTAAGATTACAGGGAGGGTGAGGGTTAAATGTTCCAGGTTAGATGTAGGGTTGGGGTTAGGTTTGGATTACTGTTATGGTTAGCATAAAGTTTAGGGTTATGGTTGGGATTCTGGTTATGTTTAAATTTTGGGTTAAAGTTAGTGTTAGTGTTAGGGTTAATGTTATGGTTAAGAACAGTGATAAGGTTAGGATGAGGGAAGGTTTAGATTTAGTTTTAGATTTATCCTAGGTTTGGGTTAGTGTTCATTTAAGCTTTAGGTTTATGGTTAGGAATTGGGTTAGTGTTAGAGTGGTGTTTTGTGTTAAGTTCAGGGTTGGCGTGAAAAATATATTTGGATTTAGTTTTAGAATTTAGATTAGGTGTAGGATTAGGAGTAAGGTTACTGTTAGAGCTAACTTAAGGTTTGGTTTATGGTTAGGGTTAGTGTTATGGATACTGTTATTATTAGACTGGGGTCATGGTTTGTGTTTGGTTCGCAGGTAGTGTTAGTGTTACAGCTTTGGTAAGGGTTAGGGTTAAAGTTAGTTTTTGGGTTAGGGTTTGGGTTAATGTTATTTTTTGGTCAAAGTGAGGTTTAGGAATATGTTAGGGTAATGTTTAGGATTAGGGTTAGGGTTATGTTTACTGAGAAGTTTAGGGTCAATTTTAGGATTCAGTACAAAGTTGGCTTCAGGTTCAGGATTAGGTTAGGTTTAGGGCTAAAGTTTCATTTTAGCTGAGAGTTAGGGTTAGATTTATATTTATGGTTATTGTTAGGTTTATGGATAGGTATTTGGTAATGCTTAAGGTTAGTGCTAGGCCTCAGTTAAAAGTTAGGACTAGATTGAGTGTTAGGATTATAGTTAAATTAAGGATTAGGCTTAAGGTTAGGTTAAGGGATATGGTTAGTTGTTAGGTTTATACATAGGGTTTGTGTTAGTGTTAGATTTCATTTTAAAATTGGGATAAGTTAAGTATTAGGTTTTTGGTTAGGATTAATGTTAGTGTTAGATTTCATTTAAAAGTTGGTTCTAGAGTTTCTGTTAGGTTTAGGGTTACTATAAGGGTAATGGTTTGGAACTAGGTTAGGTTTACTGATAATTTTTAGGTTTCTGTGAAAAGTCAGTGCCTGGGGCCAACCCTAGCATCTCTTATGTTTCCTGATAGATGAGTGAATTCAGCAGAAAGGTAAGACCTGAAAATACAGGGCAAGTTGCTTGGAGACACTTTACCCTGCTTGAGCAAAATGGCCTCTGTTCTCAATTGCTGACCACTTTAATACAGCTGCTTCAACTTTGCTTCCATTATCTGCCTCGTTAACCAATCTGAATACCTGTAAGCACTTAAACTATTTCAGAGCACCAGACACAGTGGTATCTACTCTATCACTAGTTCATGGTCGAATCCACATGAAATGTTTCATGTATTGTACATAAAGGATAATAATGTTCCTAGTTCTTTATATCTGTTTTGATAAAAAGCTGAGATTCCTTTCCCAAATCTCTAACTCCCTGTTTTCCTTCAGATATTCCTTCCTTATTGAAGGATGTTACAGGCACTTCTACTCTAATTATCCACCAACTCTAAACTACCCAGCTACTTTAACCACCAAACACTCCACAGCCATCCTAAGTCCCACAATAGCCAATTCCAACATATTTGCATCCTAACCCATGGGCCTAGAAGACAAAATCTAACCTGTACAAAGATAGGAAAGGCAGTTTTGGCACATACTGTTTCCTTTGTTCCTCAGTTCCAACCATTTTGCATTTCATTTCCAACCCTCCTTCAAAGTCTTACAGTTTCATCCCTCATTTCTTCCATTTGCTTTTACAAGTACCATTATCATGAATCAGTAACAGATATTTCCAATTTGAGTAAATAACGGATTTCCAGAAGGGATGGTTTTGTCAATCTCCTGGAATGCTGGCTTTGCTGAGTTCTTCTCAAATCTGGACCTCTTCAGAAAGAGACTTGGTAGATATTGTCAATTGCAGTTTAGGTTTAGGGTTAGTGTTAGGTTTAATGTTAGGACTAGAGTTAGGATTAGGGCTAGGGTTAGGTTAGTGTAAGGGTTAGGGTTTAGGGATAGGGTTAAATTTAGGCTTAGGTTTTGGGATTAGTGTAATTGTTAGGAGTTAGGGTTAGGTTTTGGTTTAGTGTTAGGATTACGGTTACGGTAATTGTTAGGGCTAGGTTTAACATTACAGCTGGGAGTAGGCTTAGGATTAGAGTTTAATGTTAGGGATAGAGTTAGGGTTAGGGTTAGGGTAAAAGTTAAAGGTTATGTTAAGTGTCATTATTAAGCTTAGGTTCAGGGTTTAGAGCAACAGTTAAGGCTAGTGTTAAAATTATGTCTAGGGTTAGGGTTCAGTTTAAGACTAGGCTAGTTTAGGGTTAAGGGTAAGATTAGGTCTAGTATTAGAGCTAGGACTATGGTTAGGGTTAGAGTTAGGTTTAGGTTTAGGGTTAGATTTAGGGCTAGGACTAGGTATAGTGTTAGGGTTAGGTTAAGATGGTTAAGGCTAGGTCTTGTTTTAGGGTTCGTTGTACTGTTAGTACTGTAGTTAGGTTTAGGGTAGGATTAGGGTTAGCTTTAGGGCTAGGGTTAGTTTTATGGCTAGGATTAGGGTAAGAGTTAGGGTTAGTGCTAGGGATAGGGCTAGGGTTACAGTTAGGGGTTAGGTTTAGGGTTAGGGTTAGAATTAGGTTCAGGGTGTTAAGGTTAAGGGGTTAGGTTCAGGGTTAGGGTTAGTGTTAGGGTAAGGGTTAGGGTTAGGTTTTGGGGTTAGTGTTAGTGTTAGAGTCAGGGTTAGGGTTAGGTTTAGTGTGAGGTTTAGGGTTAGGTTTAGAGGGTTAGGGTTAGTGCTAGGGCTAGGTCTAGAGTTATAGTTAGGGGTTAGTTTAAGGGTTAGGGTTAGTGTTAGGGTATGTATTAGTGTTATTTTTAGGTTTTAGGGTTAGGGTTAGTGTTAGACTCAGAGTTAGGATTAGGTTTATTGTGAGGTTTAGGGTTAGGTTTAGAGAGTTAGTGTTAGGGTTTAAATTAGGGTTAGATATTTAGGGTTAGGTTTAAGGTTAAGATTATGGTCTGGGTGAGCATTAGATGGTTCAGGTTAGATGTAGGTTTAGGGTTAAGGTTGGGTTAGGGTTATGGTTAGGGTAAGATATAATATTATGGTAGGGATTCTGGTTATGGTTAACTTTTGGGTTAAAGTTATTGTTAGTGTTAGGTTTCGTGTTATGATTGAGGTTAGTGATAAGGTTAGAATGAGGGAAGGTTTACATTTAGTTTTAGATTCATCCTAGGGTTAGGGTTTAGGTTAGTGTTCATTTAAGCCTTAGGGTTATTGTTAGGAATAGGATTAGTGTTATGATTCTGTTTTGTGTTAAGTTTAGGGTTGGCATTAAAATATTTTTAGGTTTAGTTTTAGGTTTTAGGTTAGATGTAGGATTAGGAATAAGTTAATTGTTAGAGCTAACTTCAGGTTAGGTTTATGGTTATGGTTAGGTTTAGTGTTATGGATACTCTTAGTATTAGCCTGGAGACAGTGTTCCAGTTAGTTTTAGACTTAGTATTAGTGTTATAACTTTGGTAAGTATTACAGTTAAGGTTAGTTTTGGGGTAGGGTTTGGGTCAATGTTAGTTGTCAGTCAAAGTGAGGTTTAGTATTATGTTAGGGTTATGTTTAGGGTTAGGGTTAGGGTCATGTTTACTGAGAAGTTGAGGGTTAATTTTTGGTTTCGGTTCAAAGTTAGGTTCGGGTTCGGAATTGGTTTAGGTTTAGGGCTAAAGTTTCATTTTAGCTTAGAGTTAGGGTTAGGTTTAAATTTATGGTACTGGTTAGGTTTAGGTATATGTATTTGGTAAGGCTTAAGGTTAGTGTTAGGTCTCGTTTAAAAGTTAGAATTAGACTGAGGGTTAGGTTTAGTGTTAAATTAAGAGTGAAGCTTAAGTTTAGTGTAAGGTTTACGTTTAGTTGTTAGGTTTATGGTTAAGGTTTGTGTTAGCGTTAGATTTAATTTTAAACAGGTTAGGTTTAGGGTTAGGTTTTTGGTTAGAATTAATATTAGTGTTAGGTTTCATTTAAAAGTTCATTTTAGAGTTTTATTAGGGTTAGGGTTCCTATAAAAGTAATGGTTCGGGTTTGGTTTAGGTTTATTGATAATTTTTTTTTTTTAAATTAAGTTAGCAGTTTATTGTGGTACCATGGAATTTTACACAGCAATTAGAAACAATGATATTGCAGCCTTTGAAGATAAATGGATGGCTATGGAAGAAATTATGCTGAATAAAATCAGCTTAACCCAGAGAACTAATTTTCTCCGTTCATCTGTGGAGGTTGGGACTAGACCCTGGTCAGTGAGAAAATTGGTCTATTATCATGTGTTAAATCCAGATAAGATGTAATGCTATACAACATATTCCTTTTTTTGAGATATTGTGGGAAGGGGAAGGGAGGGATAAGGGTAGGTAACTGGGGGGGGCACTCCTGGGGGTAATTGTAATATCCAGAATCTATACACATTTTATATTATTTTGTTAAAAACTTGTATGGTTGTTCAAAAATAAAAAAAATAAAAAGATAGCAGTTTATTAGACAAATTTATCTGTGCTTATTTTATTGAGAAAATTTTATTTATATTAATTCAAATAAAATATGTATAATGTTATCTTTGATTTAGAACCTAAAGCAGAAATATGTCCTCAAAAAAAATTCTTGGCTAAACATTCATGACCCAAGAGTCTTTCAATTTGTCTTTTTTTTTAATATTCTTGACTTCATTTTAATTTTTTTATGATATGTTATTATTTTTAGCATACCTCAAAAATCCTGAATATCTTATTTTAAAATATAGAAGAATTTAGATGAGTGAGACATGGGGTATGGAAACCTCCTTTCTGTCTTCAAGCAAAAGGATTGCCCATGATGAAGACCACATACTGACAAGCTAAATAGATTTCAGGCTCAGACTCACTCTCTCTGGAAACACTATTTTCTTTTTTTAATTTTTTTTTAATTTTTGAGCAACCTTACAAGATTTTAACAAAACAATATAAAATGTGTATAAGATGTGTATATATTCTGGACATTGCAATTATCCCCAGGAGTGCCCCCCCAATTACCCTCCCTTATCCCTCCCTTCCCCTTCCCATTATAACTCTAAAAATAGTATTAGATTGTAAAGCATTACATCTT
>PVKS010011886.1:0-28106 GCA_004027875.1 Aplodontia rufa | reverse complement strand
TTCCATAGCCTAGCAATAGTAAATTATGCTGCTATGAACTATTTCATCCCCCATTTGAAACTACTATTCTGAAACCTTATCTTACTTTTCCCTATGCAACAATGTGCCTTTTAATTTTCAACCACTAGATATCATTAAAATAATTTTAAGTAACATAGAAATAACTATATTACTTTAAATTAGTTTCTTTGGCAATACTGACATGCAAATTTTTCCAGTTATTTTAGACTTTCTATATCTTATCTTCACAGATAACTTTATTTGCCTTTATACAAATATAGTTTTTTTTCTATGTAGATTCTTTTTCCTATTGTGCGAGTTCTTTAGGACTATCTCAAAAGTCAACTTTTCAGAGAAACATCTGTGGACACCTTATGTAGTGTCAAGCTTTTTGTTTTATTTTGCATTGTTTTAGTTTGCTATTCTTCCCATAATTATTTCTATTAATCTCCCATGTGAATTTCAGGATATAAGGGTAGAATCTTTGTCATCTGTATGTCTACAACATTAGCAAAGAAGCTAACATATTGTGACTATTAACAAAATTTTATTTTAAAAACTCATTGCTAAGAATATTATTATAATTATTTTTTTTACGTTTTGCCTCTCTTCCTTTTATTTTATTTTATTTTTTTTAATTTTTATTTTTTGAACAACCTTACAAGATTTTAACAAATCAATATAAAATGTGTATAAAATGTGTAAATATTCTGGATATTGTAATTATCCCCAGGAGTGCCCCCCCCAGTTATCCTCCCTTATCCCTCCCTTCCCTTTCCCTTTATAGCTCTAAAAAAAGTATTAGATTATAAAGCATTACATCTTATCTGGATTTAACTCATGTTACTATTATAATTATTTTTAAGGAAGAAAAAAGAAATCATGATGACAGTGATTGTATTGCCATTATGTAGTTGCATAGCATGAGTAATATTGAAAACGTAAGGATAACTTGTTCAGACAGTATAATCTTTTATTTGTTTGTTATCTGGGAATACTCATTATGAGGCATAATTATTGCAACATACTCCTTTGTCAAAATACATACTATTTATAGTGATGATTTACATCGGCTTCTGGCTTTCCCTATTTCTTTTTTTTATTGTTTATTCAATAAAAATGGTCTTACAACAGGAGGGGTTCATTGTCAAAAAATGAAGAACAAATTGTAATGACAGAACAAGTCAATATTGGTGACAGACCATGGTTTCCCCCTTTGAGTTCCCCACAGTTCCATGTTTCACTTTTCTTAATACCCAAGTTAATTGGACTTCTTGTGGAAGTCAGAGGTTCCGCTCAGGTTAGATTCCCCCATACTACCTCCCTCTGGTCACCTTACTGACCTTCCTATTCCCTTCCCCCCTCCCTACCCCCCTCCCTACGTCCCCCAGGAACCTAAGCACATTTCCCTATGAACATGTAAGAATTCATACATGCTGAGGTAATAATTAGGTTAGCCATCTAACATATGGATTCTGCTCACAGTCTAGCATCCACAAATGAGAGAAAACATTTAACCCTTGAGTCTCTGAGTCTGGGATACTTCACTTAAGAAAAATTTTTCCATCTCCATTCATTCAGCTGCAAATGCCATAATATCGTTTTCTCTAATAGCCAAATAGTACTCCATTGTATATATGTACCACAGTTTTTTGATCCATTCATCAAGTGAGGGGCATCTGGGTTTGTTCCACAATTTAGCTATAGTAAATTGAGTTTCTATAAACATTAATGAAGCTGTATCTCTATGGTAAGCCAATTCTAGGTCTTTGGGGAAGATACCCAGGAGTGTGATAGCTGTGTCAAAAGGTGGTTCCAGCCCTAACTTTTTGAGGAGTCTTCACACTGCTTCCCAGAGTGGCTGTACCAGTTTGCAGTCCCACCAGCAATGCAACACTGTTCCTCTTTTCCTACAGCTCCTCCAGCACCTGTCACTGTTTGTATTCTTCATTTTTGCCACTCTGACTGGAGTGAGGTGAAATCTCAGTGAAGTTTTGATTTTCATTTCTCTTATTGCTAGTGATGTAGAGCATTTTCTCATATGTTTATGAGCTTTTTGGACTCCCTCCATTGAGAAGGTTCTTTTTAGTTCCATAGCCCATTTATTAATTGAGTTATTTGTGATTTTGGTATTTAATTTTTTGAGTTCTTTGTATATTCCGGATATTAGCCTTCTGTCTGAAGTGTAGCAGGCAAAAATTTTGTCCCATTCTGTAGGTTCTCTCTTCAGACTCTTGATTACATCCTTAGCTGTGCAAAAGCTTTTCAGTTTAATTGTATCCCATGCATTTATTCTTGATTTTATTGCTTTTGCCATGGGAGTCCTGTTAAGGAAGGCAGTGCCAACCTCTATGTCATGTAATGTCGATCCTACTTCTTTTTCAAGCAATTGTAGAATTGCTGGTTTAATATCCAGATCCTTGAACCATTTTGATTTAATTTTTGTGCAGGGTGAAAGGTAAGGATCCAATTTCAGTTGTCTACATATAGCTGTCCAATTTGTCAAACACCATTTGTTGAACAGTCTATCATTCTTCCAAATTATGCTTTTGCCCCCTTTATCAAATATCAGATAGTTAAAGGTATGAGGGTTCATCTCAGAATCCTCTATTCTATTCCATTGGTCTTCCATTCTGTTTTGGTACCAATACCGTGCTGGTTTTGTGGCTGTAGCCCTGTAGTATAATTTAGTCAGAAATTGAGATGCCTCCTGCCTCCTTCTTCTTGCTGAGAAATGTTTTGGCTATTCTGGGTCTTTTGTTATTCCAAACAAATTTGAGTATTGCTTTTTCTATATTGGTGAAGAATGACATTGGTATCTTGATAGGGAGTGCATTAAATATGTATAGAGCTTTGGGTAAAATGGCCATTTTGATAATATTGACTCTACCTAACCATGAACATGGAATGTTTTTCCATTTACTCAGATCTTCTATAATTTCTTTTTTTCAAGTTCGATAATTTTCGTTGTATAAGTCCCTGACATCCTTTGTGAGATTTATGTCCAAGTATTTTATTTTTTTGTAGGAGATGGTGAATGGGACAGATTTCCTAATTTCTTCTTTAGTGTCCTTGCTGCTGGAGTATAGGAAAGCTAATGATTTATTGGTGTTAATCTTATAGCCAGGCACTTTGCTGAAGTCATTTATAAGCTCCAAAAGTCTTCAGGTTGATCTTATAGGGTCTTCTAGGTAGAGGATCATGTTATCCACAAATAGAGACAACTTTACTTCTTCTTTTCCTATTTGAATTCCTTTGATTTCCTTCTCTTGTCTGATAGCTCTGGCAAGAGTTTCAAGTACTATTTTGAATAAGAGTGGTGAAAGTGGACAGCCTTGCTCTTGAATTAAGTGGAAATGCTTTCAGTCTTTCATCACTGAGCATAATGTTTGCTATGGGTCTGTCATAAATGGATCTTACATAGGTAACCCAAACCTCTCCAGGGTTTTGAGCATAAAAGGATGTTGAATTTTATCAAAGGCATTTTCTGCATCAATAGATATGATTATATGATTTTTATTTTTAATTCTATTTAAGTGGTGAATTACATTTATTGACTTGTGAATGTTGAACCAGCCCTGCTTTCCTGGATTGAAGCCCAATTGGTCATGATGTGTTATCTTTTTAATGCACTTTTGGATCTGATTAGCTAGAATTTTATTAAGGATTTTTGCATCTATATTCATCAGGAAAATTGGTCTATAGTTTTCTTTTCTTGATGAGTCTTTGTTAGATTTTGGTTATGAGAGTTATATTTGCTTCACAAAACGTTTTGGTAGTGCTCTGACCCTTTCAATTTCATCAAAATGCTTATAGAGGATTGGTGTTAATGCTTCTGTAAACATTTGGTAGAATTCTGCCATGAATCCATCAGGACCAGGACTTTTCTTTTTTGGAAGGCCTTTGATTACTGCTTCAATTTCAAAACCTGAGATAGATTGGTTTAGATTTTCATTGTCTTCTGGTGTTAATCTGGGGGTGTCATATGTGGCTAAGTATCTGTTCATATCTTCCAGATTATCAAACTTGGCAGAGTATAAATTTTCAAAATGTTATTTTGAATCTTATTCAAATCAAGATAATATCCTGGATTTTGGTTGAGTCTTTCATGACATCTCCATTTCCATCTTTGATTATATTGATTTGCTTCATTTCAGTCTTTTTTTTTTTTTTTTTTTTGTTGAGGTTGGCAAGGGGTCTGTCGATCTTATTTATTATTTCAAAGAACCAACTCTGTTTTATTGATACTTTGAATTATTTTTTGTCCTTAATTTCAATGATTTCAGCTCTGACTTCAGTTATTTCCTGTCTTCTGTTAGCTTTGGGATTGGATTATTCCTCTTTTTGCAAGAGTTTGAGTTGGAGCATAAGACTATTTATTTGGGTTCTTTCCAGATTTTTGATGTATGCACTCAGTGCTATAAATTTACCTCGTAAGTATGCTTTTACACTATCCCAGAGGTTTCAATATGTCATTTCATCATTCTCATTCATTTCCAAGAATTTCTTGATTTCTGATCTCATTTAGTTTTTTATCCATTCTTCGTTTAAAAGGCTATTATTCAATTTCCATGTATTAGAGTAGCTTCTGCTTTGTTTTTTGTTGTTTTTCTTTTATTTTTTGTTTGTTTGTTTGTTTCTTTTCTTTTTGTTGTTGTTGATTGCTAAGACCATGACATTGTGATCTGACAGGATATATGGGATTATATCCACTTTCTTGAATTTGATAAAGTTAGCTCTGTGGACTAGGATGTGGTCTGTTTTTGAGAATGATCCATGAGCTGCTGAGAAGAAGGTAAATTCAGCCGATTTAGGATGGAATATTCTGTAGATGTATGTTAAGCCCAATTGATTAATAGAGATGTTCAGACTGGAGATATCTTTACTGATTTTTTGTTTTGATGATCTGTCCAAAGTTGATAATGGTTTATTGGAGTCCCCCAAAACTATGTTGAGATCAATGAGGGGTTTAATGTCCTGGAGTGTTTTTTTTTCCAATGTACTTGGGGGAATTGTGATTGGGGGCATAAATGTTAATTATCATTACATCTTCTTGGTGAATTATCCCTTTTAGTAAGATGTAGTGTCCATCTTTGTCCTTTCTAAGTAGTTTTGGATCAAAGTTAACTTTATCAGATATTAGGATCGCCACGCCAGCTTGCTTTTTTGGGCCACAGGTCTGGTAGACATTTTGCCAATATTTTACCTTCAGTTTGTGTCTATTTTTGTGTGTGAGATGTGTCTCTTGTAGACAACATATTGTTGGATATTGTTTTTTGATCAAGTAGCCCAATCTGTGTCTTTTAATTGGGGCATTGAGACCATTCACATTCAGAGTTAGGATATTTATGGGAATCTGAGTCCCAGACTTTGTGATTATTATTTGCACCATCTTGGGTTTCTATTGGAGTGTATTGTAATTGTAGACACTCTGTTGTTTAGGGGTTTAGAGAATTATTAGCATGTTCTTCTGAATGAAGATTGTCTTTGAGAATGTTCTGTAATGCAGGGTTTGTGTTCATGTATCTTGCTAGCTTGAATTTATCATCAAAGAATTTAATTTTTCCATCACATTTAAAGCTTAGTTTTGCAGGATATATTATTTTTGGCTAAAAATTGTTCTCTTTCAAGACTTGAAAAATATTGTTCCAAGCTCTTCTAGACTTCATTGTCTGGTCTGTAAAATTCATAGTGATTCTAATTGGTCTGCCGCTGAACGTGACTTGAGGTTTCTCCATAGCTGCTTTTAGAATTCTTTCTTTAGTTTCTCTGTTAATCAGTTTATATATGATATGTCTTGGAGAATTTCTCATTTGGTTAAGTCTGTTTGATGTTCTATAGGCATCTTCGATTTGGTAATCTGGATCAAACCTGATATGAGGAAAGTTTTCCTTGATTATTTCAACGTTCTTAATGCCTCCAGTTTGTTGTTTGATGTTTTTTTCCAGTCCAAATACTCTCAGGTTGTTTCTTCTCATTTCATCAAATATTACTTGGAAGTTCTTGTCATGTACGATAAGTTTCTTTTCTTGTCTGTCCTCCTTGAACTCGACATTGCTCAACCTGTCTTCATTATCTGATGTATGTTCTTCAAGACCTAAGTTTCTATTTTCTGTTGAGTTTAAACTGGTGTTAGTATCTTCTAGTGAGGATTTTATTTGGTTGACAGTATTTTTCAATTCTGATAGCTCTGCTACATCTCTCTTCAGGATGTCTAACTCTTTATAAATATGGCCTTTCATTTCACAGAATTGTTCCCTTATTTAAATATGAAAGTTGTCTCTCATCACCTGAAACTGCTATCTGATCTCATTCCTTAATTCTTCTTTCAACTCCTTGATTGAGTTACTGATCATCATGTTGATATATTTTTCTTGGTTTTCATCAAGGGAACCTTCCATGGAGTCCTTGGATGAGGAGTGTGAGGGTGATGATGGGAGTAATTACCCCTTTTCCTCATTTTCAGATACAGGGGATGTGGCTTGAAGATTGTCTGTGTTAGCTACTGTTGTAAGGGTTATTGGATCTTCTTATGCCTGTGCTGGTGTGCTACTTCAGAATCACAGCTCAACAGCTTCCAGTCCAGTCAATGAAGAAATGTGAGCCTATAGGTGCATATACTGAACAGTTTCAAGTAAAACAATTATAATTGTGATCAGCACCTTTAGGAGTGGTTTTCTTCCATGATAGTTCTCACAATATGTTAAGATAAGCAGCAAATACCCATTTTGAAGAATGACCTTCACTTCAGTTAGCAGGGCCTCTGTAGATGGGGGGGGGGGAGTACAATCTAGAATCTAAGGAAGTGGGGTAAAGAGGTAGTGTGGAGTTTCTGAATTAGAAAAAAGAATGAGAAGGTGTTAACTTGTATTTAATGATTCAATTAGGAATAAGGAAAAAATAAAAATGGGATGTGAGTAGGTTAAAGGCTTTGAGTGAGGAAGAGAGGGAACTGCATATAGTTTAGGAATTGAGAGAGTGCAGGGGAGAAGAGGTTAATTTGAGGCTTGGTTTATTTCAACCCAAGGACATTATATAGTTAGCTGTATTGAGCAATTGTAGAGAGTGAGAAATTCAAGGAGGTTTAAGATCTGCTGAAGACAGAAAGAAAATGAAATAAAGAGAAAGAAAGAAAGGGGAAAAGAAAATAACAGAATAAATTAAAGAGGAAAAAAAGAAAAAAAGGAAAGAAAAACCAGAGTATAGGGGAAGCAGGGATAGCAGTGGTAAAATATAGGAGGGTTAAAAGAGATATGAATAAAATTTGGGAGATCGAATAAGGGTAGAAGCACGGGTAGGAAGGAAAAATAAGGATGTCAAGCCCAGTATACTTCTGATACTAAATGCACTGACCAGAATCTCTCTTTCCAGGAGGGAGGACAAGGAAATGAACAAATGCACAAACACAAAATTAAACAAATAGGAACAGGAAAAAGAGAATAAAAATTAAAAATGAGAGCTAAATAGTCTAGAAAACAACAGAAAAAATAGCTAATATTTTTATATGTCCATGAACTGATAAACTGTTCCAGCAGTTCTACCAATACACATCAAGAACAGGAGATAAACAGAAGACAAGAAAAAAAAATAAAAATAAAATGCACATACATATGCAAAATCAGATAAAAAGTAAAAAATTCTTAATGAAAACTTGGACCTAAAGACAGTAAGGGTGTCTCTGGGACCTTTGGGAAGAGATGTTCACTGTGCTTCTGGGTTTTGATATGAATATCTCTCAGTCTGTGGTTATGTGATCTCACAAAGAGGCCTGGGGTGTCTTCAGACTCCTGGGATTCCTAGAAGGGGCTTCCAAGAAGGGGACTTGTTCTGGAAAGCCCTGAAACTTGCCAGCTTCCCAGGGGAGCTAAAGCCAGAAGACTTAATGAGCATGGATTCTGGCTGATTTCTATTCTCCCTCTGCTGGGAGATGCATACACTGTCTCTTGTAGCAGACGACTCAGAGCCTTTAACTTATCACGTGATCCTTCTGGCTGAGGGGAGTGGATAGGGCAGGGAATTGCTCCTGTTTATTACACAAACTGAAGATCCCCTAAGCAGAGTGGAGCCTGGGTCTGGCCAAGGCCTTCTCTTCCTGAATGGGACTGAAGCCCGTGATGATTTAATGATGCAGTTTTCATAGGCTGCTCTAAAAAGCCAGAGAGAGCTGTCTCCTGGGGCTTGGAATGGCAGCCTGGCTATCCCACTGAGAAACCTGTGTGCTGGGGCTGCTTCCCAGCACAGCTCTTGTCCCCCACAGTGTATGAGCTTGGCAGGTGTCTAGAAAAGCACTCACGTGATGCTCTGTTTTTATAAAGCCCAGGATTGGAGAAGTGATGGGGTCCTTGGGTCAGTTCAGCTCCACAGCCGCAGCCGCAGCTGCTCCTGCTCACAGCCCCACCCACTGCAGCTGCTCCTGGCCTCAGTTGCTGTCACTGGCAGCCTCCCGCCTGCAGAATGTAGTAAAAAAAGTTCCACTTCTGCCTCTCTGGTGGGATGGATAAAATCCTTTTTTACTCCATGCTCTATTCAGTTCCACCATTGCTCCCTGGCCCCCTTGATGCCGGCCACACACCAGACAGCCACGCACCTGCAGAAGGTAAACAAAGCCCGCAATAGCACTATCTTTAAAGCACACAGCTTTTCAGAGCCAATGTGTTTGCCAGCTGCTAGACTACTCCCCCACTCCTGGGCGGAATGTAATCAAGGGCAGCCATGCCTGGTATCCCAGCCCGGATGAAAAAAAAAAAAAAAACACTCATTTCTCCTAAGTCTCTGCTCCTCAAATCCACTGAGGAAATTAGGATTGGGGTTTCAAGATGCTAATACCCCAAACACACCTTGAAATACTGGAAATGAACTGGGGTTTTTCCATCCAGTCTTGGAGTCACTGGGGAAGCCCTCTGTCTTCAGATCACCTTCTTGAATCTCCCAGTTTACTGATAATTTTAAGGTTAGGATTAGAGGTAGTTTTAGTTTTCTGTGAAAAGTTAGTTTCAGGGCCAACACCGGCATCTCTTATGTTTCTTGAAGGATGAGTGAATTCTGCACAAAGGAATGACCTGAAAACCAGGGGCAAGTTGCTAGGAGACAATTTACCCTGCTTGAGCAAAATGGCCTCTGTTCTTAATTGTTAACCACTTTAATACAGGTGCTTCCACTTTGCTTTCATTATCTGTCTCATTAACCAATCGGAATACCTGTGAGCACTTAAACTATTTCAGAGCACCAGACACAGTAGTATCCACTTTTTCACTAGTTCATGTTCAAATCCACATGAAACATTTCATGGATTGTTCATAAAGGATAATAATATTCCTAGTTCTTTACATCTGTTTTGATAAAAAGCTGATATTCCTTTTCCAAATCTCTAACTCCATGTTTTCCTTCAGATGTTCATTATTGAACTAGGTTACAGGCACTTCTACCTTAATTAAACACCAACCCTAAACCACCCAGCTACTGTAACCTACCAGGCACTCCACAGCCATCCTAAGTCCCACAATTGCCAATTCCCAGATATTTGTGCACCCTAACCCATGGGCCTAGATGCAAAAATCTAACCTGTGCAAAGATAGGAAAGGCAGTTTTGGCAACATACTGTTTCCTTTGTTCCTCAGTTCCAACCATTTTGCCCTTCATTTCCAACCCTCCTTCAAAGTCAAAACAGCTTCATCCCTCATGCCTTCCATTTGCTTTTACAAGTACCATTATCATGAATCAGTAACAGATATTTCCAATTTGAGGAAATACCAAATTTCCAGAAGGATGACTTTGGCCATCTCCTGGAATCCTGGCTTTGCTGAGTCCTATCCAAATCTTGACCTCGTCAGATAGAGACTTGGTAGATACTGTCAAATACAGGTTAGGTTTAGTGTTAGGGTTATGTTTAATTTAGGGCTAGAGTTAGGACTAGGGCTAGGGTTAGGGTTCGTGTCATGGGTAGGGCTGGGGCTAGGTTTTGGGTTAGGGTAAGGATTAGGGGTAGATTTTGGATTAGGTTTAGGGGTTAGTGTAATGGTTAGGTGTTAGGGTTAGCTTTTGTTTTAGTGTTAGGATTGGTGGTTAGTGTTAGAGTTAGGGTAGTGGGTTGGGTTTAGGATTAGGGTTAGGTTAAATGCTAGGGGTGAGGGTTAGGGTTAGGCTTAGGTTTCAGAGCAAGGGTTAGGGCTAGGGTTAGAGTTAGGGCTAGGGTTAGGGTTAAGTTTATGAC
Organism: Aplodontia rufa; assembly: GCA_004027875.1. Lineage (NCBI taxonomy): Eukaryota > Metazoa > Chordata > Mammalia > Rodentia > Aplodontiidae > Aplodontia > Aplodontia rufa. The sequence goes on along the minus strand of PVKS010011886.1, from coordinate 17,896 downwards.
TAGAGCTAGTTTAGGATTAATGATAGGATTAGGTCTAGTGTCAGGGCTAGGGCTATGATTAGGGTTAGAGTTAGTTTTAGGATTAGGCCTAGATCTAGGTATAGGGTTAGGGGTAATTTAGACAGTTAGGGCTGGGTCTTGGTTTAGGGTTAGGTTCAGGGTTAGGGCTACAGTTAGGGTTAGGCTAGGTTAAGAGTTAGGTTTAGGTTTAGGTCTATGTCTAGGTTTAGGTTTAGGTTTATGGTTAGAAGGTTTAGGTTAGGGTTTGGGTTAGAGTTAGGGTTAGATTCAGGGTTAGATTTTGGGTTAGAGAGCTTAGGGTTAGGGTCAGATTTAGGATTATGGTTAGAGTGTTAGGGTTACATTTAGGGTTAAGTTAGGTTTAGGGTTAGTGGTTGTGTAATGGTTAGGATTCTGGTTATGGTTAAATTTTGGGTTAAAGTTAGTGTTAGGATTAGTGTTATGATTAAGGTTAATGATAAGTTTAGGATTAGGGAAGGTTTAGATTTAGTGTTAGATTTAGCCTAGGGTTAGGGTTTAGGTTGGTGTTCATTTAAACTTTAGGGTTATTGTGAGGAATAGGGTTAATGTTAGGGCTGTGTTTTGTGTTATGTTTAGGGTTGGCATTAAAAATATATTTAGGTTTAAGGTTAGGGGTAAGATTAGGAGTAAGGTAATTGTTAGAGCTAACTTAAGATTAGGTTTAAGTTAGGGTTAGGGTTAGTGTTATGGATACTGTTAGTATTAGCGTGGGGTCAGGGTTCCATTTAGGCTGAGTTAATGTTAGTGTTACAGCTTTGGTAAGGGTTAGGGTTAAGGTTAGTTTTTGGGTTAGTGTTCAGGTTAATTTTAGTTTTTGGTCAAAGAGGTTTAGGATTAGTTCAGGGTTATGTTTAGGGTTAGGGTTAGGGTTATGATTTTAATAAAATTTGGGTTAATTTTAGGTTTTCGTTCAAAGTTAAGTTCAGGTTTGGGATCTGTTTAGGTTTAGGGCAAAAGTTTCATTTTATCTTAGAGTTAGGGTTAGGTTTAAATTTATGGTTAGGGATAGGTTTAGGGATAGGTATTTGGTAAGACTTAGGGATAGTGTTAAGTTTCAGTTAAAAGTTAGGATTACATTGAGAGTTAGGTTTAGGGTTAAATTAAGGCTTATTTTTAAATTTAGGTTAAGGGTTATGGTTAGTTGTTAAGTTAATGGTTAGGGTTTGTGTTAGTGTTAAATTTCACTTTAAAATTAGTGTGAGGTTTAGGGTTAGGTTAGGGATAGGGTTAGGGTTAGTGTAACGGTTATAAATGTGGTTATGGTTAAATTTTGGGTTAAAGTTAGTATTATTGTTAGGATTAGTGTTTTTTTAAGGTTAGTGATAAGTTTAGAACTAGTAGAAGGTTTAGATTTAGTGTTAGATTTAGCCTAGGGTTAGAGTTTGGTGTTAGGGTTAGGGTTATTGTTCATTTAAGCTTTAGGGTTATTGTTAGGAATAGGGTTACTATTAGGGTTGTGTTTTGTGTAAAGTTTAGGGTAGGCAATAAAAATATGCTTAGGTTTTGTTTTTGATTTTAAGGTTAGGGCCAGGATTAGGAGTAAGGTAATTGTTACAGCTACTCAAGGTTAGGTTTAAGTTAGTGTTAGGGTTAGGGTTATGGATACTGTTAGTATTAGCCTATGGTCAGGGTTCAAGTTAGGTCAGAGTTAGTGTTAGTGTCACAGCTTTGGTACGGGTTAGGTTCAGGGTTGGGAAGGTTGGGTTTAGGGTAAGGGTAAGGATTACAGTAGAGTATTAGGGTTAGGGTTAATTTTAGGCTCATGGTAATGGTAAAGGCTAGGTTTAGGGTGAGGATTAAGGTAAGGGATAGGATTAGTGTTTGGTTTAATATTAGGTTTAGGGCTAGGGTTAAGGTTAGGGTAGGGCTAGGTTGAGGGCTAGGTCTAGGCCTAGAGCTTGGGCTATGTTTAGGTTTAGGGATAGTGCAAGGACTAAGGATATGGCTTGGATTAGGGCTAGATTTAGGTTTAGGGTTAGGGTTAGGGCTATGATTTGGGTTAGGTTTAGGTTTTGTCCTAGGTTTCAGGTTAAGTTTAGGTTTTGGACTAGGTTCAGGGCTAGGTTTAGGGTTGGGGCTAGAATTAGTGTTAGGGCTAGAGTTAGGGTTAGTGTTAGGGTTAGGCCTAGTGTTATGGACAGGGTTACAGTTATTGTTAGGGTTAGGCCTAGGATTATGGTTAGGACTATGACTAAGTTTAGGTCAATAATTAGGATTAGGTCTAGGGTTAGGATTAGGGTTAGGGTTATTGTTAGGGCTAGGTTTAGGATTATGTGAGGTTAGGGATAGAGTTAGGGCTAGGGTTAAGGTTAGGTTTGGGTTAGGCCTAGGGTTAGGGTTAGCAATGGGGCTAGGGTTAGGGGTTGGACTACAGCTAGGGATAGTGATAGGTCTATGGTTAGGGCTAAGGATAGGTTAAGGTTAGAGAGAGGGCTAGGGTTAGCTTTAGGGCTAAGTTAGAGTTAGGGTTAGGTTCAGGGTTAGGGTTAGCATTAGATTTGGGGCTAGGTTTAGGGCTAGTGTTAGGGTTAGGGGTGGGATGAGGGTTAGGGTTAGCATTAGAGTTAGGGCTACATTTAGGTTTATGGTTAGGGTTAGAGTTTCAGTTATGGTTAGATTTTGGGTTAGGACTAGGTTTAGGGCTAGGGTAAGGATTAGTGCTGAAGTTACTGTTAGGATTAGGGCTAACGTTAGGGCCACCTTTAGGGTTATGATAATGGTTTGGTTTAACATGAGGATTATTGTAGAATTTGGGTTATGGGGTTAAGGTTAGAGTCAGAGTTAGGGTCAGGTATTGAGTGTTAGTGATAAGGCATTATATTTAGTGTTAGGGTTAGGGTTAGGTTTAGGCTTTGATTTAGGGATATGGTTAGGCGTGTGGTTGTGTCCAGTCCCAGCTGGCAGGAACCAGACAGCTCTCAATCAGTGGTTGACTGGGAATGAAGTAGAACCACTGGCCCTGAGTTCTCCAAGCACTTCATTTTTCCCCCTCTTTCACTGGAGGCCTCCAAGCGCTTCCTTCTCCGCCTTCTCTCTTTTAGAGGCAAGGCCTTTACATACGACTCCTCTCACTAGAGGCTTTTACATCTCCTTCCTCTTCACTAGAGGCAAGGCTTTTTACATTTAGAGTCAAGGCTATTCACATTTTCTCTCTTTAGAGTCTCTGTTTCTACTGCCACACAGGAGTCCCTATTTCTACTGCTGAGGCTTTTCTTCTTCTCTTACTGCCTACATGTTAGGGTTTTCTTCTTCTGCCTCTGCTGCTGCTGCTTCTCTGACTAGTGGCTATGCTTTTTCCCTGTATGCCCAGTATTTATCTGTTACAACAACCAATAGGGATACAGTGCAAACACATTCAACCAATTGTAACAAATGAGTGGCCAAATAGCTTAGTCATGCAGTCAGGCAGTCTGCTAATTACAAGCCAGCTGGGCCCCTTACAGAGTTGTTTACCACCAAGTCTTTTCTCTGGCATCCAGCCAGGCATCATGTTGGTTTAGTCTCCAACATCTCCTCCTTTTTTATTTCTTTGAGAGGAGAAAGACAAACAGGTGACTGTGTCTGTCCCAGGTGTCTCCATTCACACCTCCCCTTTTTACCCGTCACTGGAATAAGGTGCAGTGTAAGGCACCCTTCCTGTCTTAGGTTGATAGGGGGGTGGAAGGGACTTACCCATCATAGACTACCAGCCCCTTGAGCCTGGGCCATCCACATCACCGCTGACTCATGGTCATCAACTCTGAGTGTAGCATAAGCTTTGAACAATTCCTTCCATATGGTTATTTTGTCATTCAATGTAACTGAAAAGCCTTTTTACCCCAAGACCAAGCACAAAACACAATAATGATGACACTGGCCACTCCTCCCCAAGACTCAGCCAGATTACTTAGGTAGCCGAAACTCAATCCAGGCAGATTATAAATACACATATACCCAATGTCCGCCAAAATGTCCACTAGTTTTTGCAGTAGATCAACTTGTTGGTTCATGGTCAATAGTCCAATGTACAGGTGTTGATCGTGATTTGTGAAAGCCTCTGCAGCTGAACTTGATAAGTTATTTAAGGTATCCGCTGTCGGGCAACTGAACTGGATAAGGTATTCAAGGTATTTGCTGTCAGCACAGCCACTGCTAGGGCTGCAGCAGCCGTGGCAGCCACCGCCATAGAGTCCAACACTGTTACAGCAATTGTGGCTCAGAAGTCAAAGTCTCTCTTGTTACACTGAAGCAGGACCAGCAGGTCTTCTCTCTTGATCTGTACTATGGGGCCTGCATCATTACAACAGTCTCAAAAGTGCGAACATTCCAACATTGTGACAACTAACAATCATCAGAACAATTATATGTGGTAACATTCAAAAGAAGCATAAAAGGTGCCAGAACACACACTGAAGTTAGAACAAACGGCATTTCCTTCGTGCAATTGACCTGAACATCACCCTCAAAGGTGCCACCGGCATTGCAAACAAAGCTCCCATAGCAAAATTTTCCTCCTTCTACTAACCTAAGAGTTGAATATGTCTGTACAAGACACACGAGAACATAGGGATCAGACATCAAAAGGGGGAAACATTCTTTAACTAACTGCCACATAGGGAACATCCCTTTTGCCAAATCTGTAGTTTCACCAGCCCTTCCTAAATTTAACTTGTTTCCATTGTGGAATATATGTCCTTTCTGTAAAAACCAGGAACTTCACCTCATTAAACCTATAAAACTTTCATAGTGAAGTCTTTGACCCCCTTGCCATTAGAGCCTTGAGTAAAGATTTTTATGCTTTGTAAGCATGAGAACCCATGATAACTACCTTGCCCTTTTTGCACTCTGGCCAGAGCTTTTCCAAGAGGGTTCCTCAATTTACCTACTCTTTCTGAAGAGAGCCAAAAGAATTCCCCATACAGGCCACCATTTCTCCGATCCCAGCTGGCAGGAACCAGACAGCTCTCAATCAGTGGTTGACTGGGAATGAAGTAGAACCACTGGCCCTGAGTTCTCCAAGCACTTCATTTCCCCCCCTCTCTCACTGGAGGCCTCCAAGTGCTTCCTTCTCCACCTTCTCTCTTTTAGAGGCAAGGCCTTTACATACAACTCCTCTCACTAGAGGCTTTTACATCTCCTGCCGCTTCACTAGAGGCAAGGCTTTTTACATTTAGAGTCAAGGCTATTCACATTTTCTCTCTTTAGAGTCTCTGTTTCGACTGCCGCACTAGAGTCCCTATTTTTACTGCCAAGGCTTTTCTTCTTCTCTTACTACCTACATGTTAGGGTTTTCTTCTTCTGTCTCTGCTGCTGCTGCTTCTCTGACTAGTGACTATGCTTTTTCCCTGTACACCCGGTATTTATCTGTTACAATAACCAATAGGGATACAGTGCAAACACATTCAAACAAATGTAATAAATGAGCTGCCAAATAGCTTAGTCATGTGGTCAGGCAATCTGCTAATTACAAGCCAGCTGGACCTCTTAGAGTTGTTTACTACTAACTCTTTTACAAGTCAGCTGGGCCCCTTACAAAGTTGTTTACCACCAATTCTTTTCTCTGGCAACCTGCCAGCTGTCATGTTGGCCTTAGTCTTCAACATGGTTGGGGTTAGGGCTAGAGTTAGGACTAGTGTTAGGGTAAGGTTTAGGTTGAGGGTAGGGTTAGAGTTAAGTTTAGAGGTTAGGCTTAGGTTTAGGTTTAGGGTTCCATTGAATGGTAGGATTAACGTCGGGTTTGCTGTAGGTTTAGGGCTAGTGTTAGGGTAAGTGTTAGGGCTAGTTCTAGGACTAGATTAGGGATAAGGCATTGGTTGGTGTTAGGGCTAGGATTAGGAATAATTTATGTTTAGGGCAAGGGCTAGGGTTGTGTTTAGGGTTAGGGTTAAGGTTAGGACTCAGGCTAGGTCTAGGGCTTGGGTAAGGGTTATGGCTACAGTGAAGGTAATGTTTAGGGTGAGGTTTAGGGTTAAATTTAGTGTTTGGTTTAGGGTTTAGGGTTAGAAAATCCGGGGCAAGTTACTAGGAGACACATTACCATACTTGAACAACATGGGCCTCTCTTCTTAATTTTTAACAACTTTAATACAGCTGCTTCATCTTTGCTCTCATTATCTACCTCATTAATCATCTGAATACCTGTAACCACTTAAACTATTTCAGAGCACCAAGCATAGTAGCATCCACTTTATCACTAGTTCATGGTCAAATCCACATGAAATGTATCATGTATTGTACAAAAAGCATAAAATTGTTCTTACTTCTTTATATCTGTTTTGATAAATAGTTGAGAATACTTTCCAAAATCTCTAACTCTCTGTTTTCCTTCAGACATTCCTTATTGAACTAGGTTACAGGTACTTCTACCCTAATTCACCACCAACCCTAAACCACCCAGCTGCTAAAACCCACCAGGCACTCCACAGCCATCCTAATTCCCAAAAAGACAATGGCAACATATTTGTGCATCCTAACCCATGGGCCTAGAAGCCAAATTCTAACCTCTACAAATATAGGAAGGGCTAATTTAGGGCTCGGTTTATGGTCATGGTTAGGGTTAGGTTTAGCATGAGGATTACAATTCCCTCTGGGTTAGAGGTTTAAGGTTAGGGTTAGGGTTAGGTTTAGGTTTATGGTTATGGTTAGGGGTGTGATTGAGGTTTGTGCTAGGTTTAGGTAGGGTTAGGTTAAGGGTTAGGATGGGGGTAGGGTTAGAGTTAGATTTAATGGTTAGTTTTAGGGTTAGGGTTAGGGTTCCGTTGAGTGCTGGAATTAACGTAGGTTAATTGGTTTAGGTTTAGGGCTAGGGTTAGGGTTAGTGCTAGGGCCAGGGCTAGGATTAGGATTTGGGCTAGGGCTAGCTCTAGGGCTAGGAATAGGGTTGCAGTGTGGGTTAGCATTAGGGCTAGGATTAGAAATAATTAATGGTTAGACCTAGGGCTAGGGATGTGTTTAGGGTTAGGGTTAAGTTTAGGACTTGGGCTAGTCCTAGGGCTTGAATGAGGGTTAGGGCTAGGGTGAGGGTAAATTTCAGGGTTAGGTTTATGGTTAAATTTACTGTTTGGTTTAGGATTTAGGATTATATTTATGGTTACTATTAGGTTAAGAGGGTTAAAGTGAAGGAAGTAAAGTAAAAAATAGTGAATGGAATGCCATAAAGCTAAAAACTTTTGCACTGCCAAGGAAACAATCAAAATTGTCAAGAGGTTTCCTATGGAAATGGAGAGAATCATGGGCTATGATTCCTCTGACAGGGGTCTCATATCCAGAATCTACAAAATCCTCAAAAATCTCAACTACAAAAGCACAGACAGCCCAATTAATAAATGGGCCAAAGAGCTAAATAGAAACTTCTCAAAAGAGAACATTGATTAAGCCAATGAATACATGAGATAAAGTCCTCTAAATCACTAGTAATCAGAGAAATGCAAATGAAAACTACATTAAGATATCACCTCATGCCAGTCAGAATGGCAAAAATGAAGAAAATAAATAATAATAGACACTGGAGGGGCTGTGGAGAGATAGGCACACTAACACGCTCTTGGTGGAGCTGCAGACTGGTACAGTCCCTCTGGAAAGCAGTGTGGAGAATCCTCAAAAACCTAGGGATGAGCCCCCCATATGATCCTGCTATTCCTCTCCTGGGTATTTTTCCTGGGGATGTAGAATCAGCACATTGCAGCAACACAGCAATATCTATGTTCATAGCAGCTCAATTTACAATAGCAAAATTATGTAAATAACCCAGATGTCCCTCACTGGATGAATGGATCCAAAAACTGTGGTAAATATATACCATGGAATTTTACACAGCATTTAGAAACAATGATATTGCAGCCTTTGAAGGTAAATGGATGGCTATGGATGAAATTATGCTAAGTGGAATCAGCATAATCCAGAGAACCAAGGGTCAAATGTCTTCACTTATCTGGGTAGGCTGGAACTAGACCCTGGCCATTTAGAAAGTTGGTCTATTATCATGTGTTAAATCCTGATAAATTGTAATGTTATACAACCCAATACATTTTTAGAGATGTTTTGGGAAGGGGAAGGGAGGGATAAGGGTGGGTAATTGGGGTGGCACTCTTGGGGGTAAATCTAATCTTCAGAATCTACATACATATGATATTACTTTGTTAAAAACTTATATGATTATTGAACAAATAAATTTCTCAATAAAAAAGAGGGTTAAGGTTATAGTTAAGGTAAGTTTTGAGTTAGGTTTAGGGTAATGTTTGGGTTAGGGGTATGGTTATGTTTAGGGTTAGTTTTAGGGGTAGGTTTACTGAAAGGGTTAGGGTTAGATTATGGGTTAGGCTTTCAGTTAGGGATAGGATTAGTTTTAGGGTGTTAGGGTTAAGGGGTTAGGTTCAGGGTTGGGGTTAGTGTTAGAGTAAGTGTTAGGGTTAGGTTTAGGGTGAGATTTAGGTTTAGGTATTGTTTAGGTTTAGGGTTAGAAGGGTCAGGATTAGGGTTAGGGTCCAGTTTACAGTTAGGTTAATGGTAATAGTTAAGGCTAGGGTTAGGGTTAGGGTTACAGTCAGGGCTAGGGTTTAGGTTAGGTTTAGACCTAGAGTTAGGGCTAAGGTTAGGAATAGGGCTTGGGCTAGGTATAGGGATATGGCTAGGTTTAGGTTTAGGTTTAGGGTTAGGGCTATGGTTTGGGTTAAGTTTAGGGTTTTGTGCTAGATTTCAGGTTAGGTTTAGGTTTAGGGCTAGGTCCAGGGTTAAGTTTAGGGCTAGGATTAGGGTTAGGACTAGGACTAAAGTTAGGTCAAGATTTAGGATTAGGTTATGGGTTAGAATTAGAGTTAGGATCATTGCTAGGGTTAGTTTTAGGATTATTTGAGGGTAAGGGCTAGAGTTAGGGCTAGGGTTCAGGTTAGGTTTCGGTTAGGTCTATGGTTAGGGTTAGCACTAGGGCTAGGGTTAGGGTTAGGACTAGAGCTAGGACTAGTGATGGGGCTATGGTTAGGGCTAGGTTTAGGTTAGGGTTAAGGTTAGGGGTAGGGCTAGGTTTAGGGCTAAGTTTAGGTTTAGGGTTAAGGCTAGGTTAGATTTTGGTTTAGGGCTAGGGTAAGATTTATTGCTAGAGTTATTGTTAGGGTAAGGGCTAACATTAGGGCTCAGTTTAGGGTCATGGTTAGAGTTAGGTTTAGCGTGAGGATTACAGTAGAGATTGGGTTAGATGGTTAAGGTCAGGGTCAGGGTTAGGGTTCAATTTTGAATGTTAGTGATAAGGGGTTAAATTTAGTGTTAGGGTGAGGGTTAGGTTTAGGTTTAGGTTTAGGGTTATAGTTAAGCATGTGGTTGTGGTTAGGGCTAGGGTTAGTGTTAGGGTTAGTTTGTGGGTATGGTTAGATGTAAGTTCAGTGATTAGTTTTAGGGTTAGAGTTCGGTTGAGAGCTAGGATTAATATAGAGTTTGGTTTAGGGTTAGGGCAAGGTATAGGTTTAGTGCTAATTGGGGGGCTAGTGTTAGGATTAAAGCTAGGGCTAGTTCTAAGGCTAAGATTTGGTTTAAGGTATGAGTTACTCTCATGACTAGGATTAGGAATAATTGGTGGTTAGGGCTAGGGTTAGGGATGTGTTTAAGGTTAGGGTTAATGTTAGGACTCAGGCTAGGTCTAGGACTTGAGTGAAATTAAGGCTAGGGTGAGGGTAATGTTTAGGGTTAGGTTTAAGGTTAAATTTAGTGTTTGGTTTGGGATTTAGGATTAGATTTATAGTTAATATTAGGTTAAATGTGTTAAGGTTATGGTTAAGGTAAGGTTTGTGTTAGGTTTAGTTTAATATTTGGGTCATGGTTATGTTTAAGATTATGGTTAGGGTTATGGTTGGGATTAAGTTTAGGGTGTTAAGGTTAAGGGGTTAGGTTCACAGTTAAGGTTAGTTTTAGGGTAGGTGCTAGGGTTAGGGTTGTTGTTTAGGGTTAGGTTTAGAGTTAGTGAAAGGTTCAGGGTTAGGTTTAGGGTGAGGGTTAGGTTAGGGTGATAGGGTTAGGGTTAGGTTTAAGGTTAGGGTTAGAGTGTTAGGGTTAAGTTTAGGGTTAGGGTGAGGTGAGGGTAAGGGTTAGAAGTTTCAGGTTAGATATATGATTAGGTGTATGGTTAGGTTTAGGTTTAGAGTTATGGTTAGGAATCTGGTTATGGTTAACTTTTGAGTTAAAGTTAGTGTTAGTGTTAGGATTAGTGATATGGTTATGGTTAGTGTTAAGGTTATAATGAAGGGAAGGTTTACATTTAGTTTTAGATTTACCCTAGGGACAGGTTTTGGATTAGTGTTCATTTAAGCTTTAGGGTTATTTGTAGGAATAAGGTTAGTTTTAGAGTTGTGTTCTGTGATAAGTTTAGGGTTGGCATTAAAAAAAATTGCATTGAGTTTTAGGTTTTAGATTAGGGGTAGGATTAGGTGTAAGGTAATGTTAGAGCTGACTTAAGGTTAGGTTCATGTTTAAGGTTACGGTTATTGTTATGAATACTGTTAGTATTAGCCTGGGGTCAGGGTTCAAGTTAGGATCAGAGTTAGTGTTAGTGTTACAGCTTTGATAAGGGTTAGGGTTAAGGTTACTTTTTGGGTTAGAGTTCAGTTTAGTGATAGTTTTCGGTCAAAGTGAGGTTTAGGATTAGGTTAGGGTTATGTTTAGGGTTAGGGTTATATTTGTTGATAAGTTTAGGGTTAATTTTAGGTTTTGGTTCAAAGTTGGGTTTGGGTTCAGTATCAGATTAAGATTATCACTATAGTTTCATTTTAGCTTAGAGTTAGGGTTAGATTTAAATTTATGGATAGGATTAGCTCTAGGGATAGGTATTTGATAAGGCTTAGAATTAGTGTTAGTTCTTGGTTAAAAGTTATGATGAGATTGAGAGTTAGGTTTAGGGTTAAATTAAGGATTAGGTTTAAGGTTAGATTAAGAGTTACAGTTAGTTGTTAGGTTTATGCTTAGGGTTTGTGTTAGTGTTAGATTCCATTTTAAAATTAGGTTTAGGTTTCAGGTTAGGTTTTTGGTTAGGATTAATGTTAGTGTTAGGTTTCATTTAAAAGTTGGTTTTAGAGCTTGTGTTAGGGTTAGGTTTCCTATAAGGGTAATGATTTGGGTTTGGGTTAGGTTTACTGATCATTTTAAGGTTAGTGTTAGGGGTACATTTAGGTTTCTGTGAAAATTTAGTGCCAGGGTCCAAACCCAGCATCTTTTATGTTTCCAGAAAGATGAGTGGATTCGTCACAAAGGAACGACCTGAAAATCCAGGGCAAGCTGCAAGAAGACACATTAGCCTGTGTGAGCAAAATAGCCTCTGTTATTAATTGTTAACCACTTTAATATATGTGCTTCAACTTTGCTTTCATTATCTGCCTCATTAACCAATCCGAATTTCTGTAACCACTTCAACCATTTCAGAGCACCAGACACAGTAGTATCCATTTTATCACTAGTTCATGGTCAAATACACATGAAATGTTTCATGTATTGTACAAAAATGATAATATTGTTCTTAGTTCTTTACATCTGTTTTGATAAAAAGCTGAGATTACTTTTCCATATCTCTAACTCCCTGTTTTCTTTCAGATGTTCCTTATTGAACTAGGTTACAGCCACTTCTACCCTAATTAACCACCAACCCTAATCCAACCAGCTACTCTAATGCACCAGACACTCCACAGCTATCCTAAGTCCCACAATTGCCAATTCCAATGTATTTGTGCATCCAAACCCATGGGACTCGAGGCCAAAATCTAACCTGTACCAAGATAGGAAAGACAGTTTTGGCACATACTGTTTTCTTTGTTCCTGAGTTCCAACCATTTTGCCTTCATTTCCAACCCTCCTTCAAAGTCAAAACAGCTTCATCCTTCATGCCTTCCATTTGCTTTTACAAGTACCATTATCATCAATCAGTAACAGATATTTCTAATTTGAGTAAATAGCAAATTTCTAGAAGTGATGGTATTGGCAATATCCTTGACTGCTGGCTTTTTTGAGTCCTACCCAAATCTGGACCTCATGAGAAAGAGACTTAGTAGATATTATCAATTGCACTTTAGGTTTAGGGTTCGGATTGGGTTTAATGTTAGGACTAGAATTAGGACTTGGGCTAGGGTTGGGGTTCCTGTCATGGCTAGGATTAAGACTAAGGTTAGGGTTAGGGAAAGGGTTAGGTGTTAGGTTTAGGTTTAGATTTAAGGTTAAGTTTAGGTTTAGTGTAATGATTAGGGCTAGGGTTATATTTATGGCTAGGATTAGGTATATGGTTTGGTTTTAGTGTTAGGGTTAGGGATAGGGGTAGCGTTAGGGTTAGAGGGTTAGGTTTAGGATTAGGGTTGAGTGAAAGTTAGGAGTCAGAGTTAGGGTAATTCTTAGGGTTAGTTTTAGGGTTTAGAGTAAATGTTAGGCCTGGGGTTAGAGTTAGGGATAGGGTTAGGGTTAGGTTTAGGACTAGAGCTAGTTTAGTGTCAAGGGTAGTATTAGGTCTAGTGACAGGGCTAGAGCTATGTTTAGCTTTAGAGTTAGGTTCACATTTAAGATTAGGTTTTTGGCTAGGTCTTGGTATTGGTTTAGTGTTAGGTTTAGACTTCCAGGGCTCTGTCTTGGTTTAGCATTAGGTTTAATGTCAGGAGGACGATTAGGGTTAACTAAGTTCAAGGTTGGTGTTTGGGTTAGGTGTAGGGCTTGGTTTAAATTTAGGGTTAGGTTTAGGTTTAGATTTTGTGCTAGATATAGGGCTAGGTTGAAGTTTAGGGTAATGTTTAGGGTTAGAATGTTATGGTTAGGTTTAGGGTAAAATGTTTGTGTTAAGGTTTGCATTAGATTTAGGGTTAGAAGTCTCAGGGTTAGGGTCAGTATTAGGATTAGATTTAGAGTGTCAGGGTTAAGTTTAGTGTTAATGTAATGGTGAGGATTCTAGTAATGGTTAAATATTGGTTTAAAGTTTGTTTCAGTGTTAATGTTAAGGTTAGTATTAAGGTTAGGATGGGGAAAGGTTTAGGTTTATTGTTAGATTTAGCCTAGGGTTAGTGTTCATTTAAACTTTAGGGTTATTGTTAGGAATAGGGTTAGTGTTAGTGTTGTGCTTTGTGTTATGTTGAGGGTTGGCATTAAAAATATTTTTAGGTTTTAGTTAACTATTTATTAAAATAGTTTTAGGTTTTAGGTTAGGTGTAGGATTAGGAGTAAGGTAATTGTTAGAACTAACTTAAGGTTAGGTTTATGTTTAGGGTTAGGGTTAGTGTTATGGATACTGTTAGTATTATCCCGGGGTCAAGGTTCAAATTACGTTCAGAGTTAGGTCAGTGTTACAGCTTTGGTAAGGGTTAGGTTTAAGGTTAGTTTTTGGGTTAGGTTTGGATTAATGTTAGTTTTTTGTCAAAGTGAGGTTTAGGAATAGGTTAGGGTTATGTTTAGTGTTAAGGTTAGGGCTATGTTTACTGATAACTACAGGGTTAATTTTAGGTTATGGATCAAATTTTGATTTGGATTCATACCTTGTTAGGTTTAGGGCTAAACTTTCATTTTACTTTATAGTTAGGTTTAGGTTTAAATATATGGAGAGGGGTTGGTTTAATGATAGGTATTTGGTAAGGCTTAGGATCAGTGTTAGGTCTCAGTTAAAAGTTAGGATTAGATTGAGGGTTAGGTTTAGGGTTAAATAAAGGATTAGGTTTAAGTTTAAGTTAAGGTTCACAGTTATTTGTTAGTTTATGGTTAGATTTTGTATTAATGTTGAATTCTATTTTAAAATTTGTGTTAGGTTTAAGGTTAGGTTTCTGGTTAGGATTAATGCTAGCGTTAGGTTTCATTTAAAAGTTGGTTTTAGAGTTTGTGTTAGGGTTATGGTTCCGATAAGGGTAATGGTTTGGATTTGGATTAGGTTTATTGATCATTTTAAGTTAATTTTAGGGAAGGTTTTAGGTTTCTGTGAAAAGTTAGTGCCAGGGACCAACCCCAGCATCTCTTATGTTTCCAGAAAGATGAGTGATTTCGGTACAAAGGAACAATCTGAAAATCCGAGGCAAGTTGCTAGGAGACACATTATCCTGTGTGAGCAAAATGTCCTCTGTTCATAACTGTTGATAACTTTAATAAAGCGGCTTCATCTTTGCTTTCAATATTTGCCTCACTAATCATCTGAATACCCGTAATCACTTAAAGTTTTTCAGAGCACCAGACACAGTAGTATCCGCTTTATCACTAGTTCAGGGTAAAATCCACATGGAATGTTTCATGTATTGTACAAAATGGATAATATTGTTCTTAGTTCATTATATCTGCTTTGATAAAAAGCTGAGAAGCTCTTCCCAAATCTCTAAATCCATGTTTTCCTTCAGACATTCCTTATTGAACTAGGTTACAGGAACTTCTACCCTAATTAAACACCAACCCTAAACTACCCAGCTACTGTAACCCACTAGATACTCCACAGCCATCCTAAGTCCCACAATTGCCAATCCCCAGATATTTGTGCATCCTAACCCATGGGCCTAGAAGCCAAAATCTAATCTGTGCAAAGATAGAAAAGGCAGTTTTGGCACAAACTGTTTCCTTTGTTCCTCAGTTCCAACCATTTTGTGTTTCTGTTCCATCCCTGCTTCAAAATTAAAACAGATACATCTGTATTGTCTTCAATTTGCATTTACAAGTACCATTATCATCAATCAGTAACAGAAATTACAAATTTGAGTAAATAGTGAATTTCCAGAAGCGATGATTTTGGCAATATCCAGGAATGCTGGCTTTACAGAGTCCTATTCAAATCTGGACCTCGTCAGAAAGACACTTGGTGGATATTGTTAACTGCAGTTTAGTTTTATTCTTAGGGTAAGGTGTATGGTCTGGGCTTTAGTTTAGACTTGGGCTAGGTTTAGGGTTCATGTCATGGCTAGGGCTAAGACTAGGGTTAGAGATAGGGTAATGGTGAGGGTTAGTAAGCATTAGGGGTTAAAGTTAGGTTTAGGGGTTAGTGTAATGTTTGGGCATTAGGGTTAGGTTTGGTTTAGTATTAAGATTAGTGGTTAGGGTATGTTTAGAGTTAGGGCAGTGATTAGACTAAGTGTTATGGTTTAGTGGTAGGGTCAGTGATAGGTTTAGGGTTAGGGGGAGAATGTTATGATTAGAATTAGGGTTAGATTAGAAGATTGGAGATAGGGTAAGGGATGGTTTTAGGCTTAGGTTTAGGTTTTAGAGTAAAGATTTGGTGTGCCCTAGTCTCACCTTAACCCTAATACAAACACTAAAACTAACACTAACCCATGTCCAATCCCTAGCCCTAACTGTAATTCTGACCCTAGACCTAGCACTAACACTAACCCGAAAACTAGACAAAGCCCTTTAACAAGAAATGTCCCAGGATATTACCCTACATGTAGTACTTGCAAAAATTGTAATACTAACCCTTAATGGAAACATAACCCGAGCCCAAGCCCAAGTCCTTCGCCTACACCTAATCCTAAAACTTAGCCTAGTCCTAAACCTAACCCTAGACTTAATACTATCCCCAGATTTAAACCAAGCTGTAATCCTAAGCGGAAATGTAGACCTATCATGGAAACTAACCATAACTATGACACAAACCCTAGCCATAACCCTAAGCCTATCCTGAGACCTGAACCAAACCCCAGCCCAAGGCCAACCCTGAGACTGGCCTAACGGTAATCCTAAATCTAAACCTAAACTTAAAAGAAGACCTAACCCTAGACCTAGACCTAGCACTGACCCTAAACATAACACTAACCATAACCCTAACCTTTCCCCTAGTCTTAACATTAACCGTAGCCCTAATACTAGCCCTAACCCTAACCCTACAACTAATCCTACACATAGCCCTAACACAAACACTATTACTAAAGCTAACCCTAACTGTAAACAGTACCCTAAAAAAACCCCCAAAACCTAAAGTGCAAGTGAGGATATCTATCAAGTTTCCTTCTGACAAGTTCAAGACTGGGGTAGGACTCAGCAAAATCATCATTCCAGGA
Source organism: Aplodontia rufa (assembly GCA_004027875.1). Classification (NCBI taxonomy): domain Eukaryota; kingdom Metazoa; phylum Chordata; class Mammalia; order Rodentia; family Aplodontiidae; genus Aplodontia; species Aplodontia rufa. The sequence continues at coordinate 1,904 of PVKS010011886.1, read as the reverse complement.
TATTGCCAAAACCCACTATTTACTCAAATTGGAAATATCTCTTAAAGACTGATGACAAGGGTTCTTGTAAGAGACGTACGGAAGGCATGAGGGATGAAGCTGTAGTGACTTGGAATCCATGTTGAAAATGAAGGGCAAAATCATTGGAAATGGGAAATAAAAGAGACAGTGTATGCCACAAATACCTTTCCTCTAATAGTGGAGGTTAGAATATGATTTCTAGGCCCATAGGTTTAGATGCACAACTATCTTGGAATTGGTAATTGTGGGACTTAAGACGGCTGTGGAGTTTCTGGTGGTTTAGACTAGCTGGGTGGCTTAGGGTTGGTGGTTCAGGAGGGTATAAGTGCCTATGAACTGGTTAAAGAAAGAACATCTAAAGGAAAACAGGGAGTTAGAGATTCAGGATAGTAATCTCAGCTTTTTCTCAAAATGGTTAGAAAGAAGTGAGAACAATATTCTCCTTTTGGAAAATAAAGCCTACTTGTACAATAGAGGAAGCATTTCATGTGGATTTGACAGTGCAATAATGATAAAGTGAATACATTTGCTCATGGTGCTCTGGAATAGGTTAAGTGGTTGCAGGTGTCTGGATTGGTTGGGGAGGCTGATAATGACAGCAACGTAAAACCACCTGTATTAAAGAGCTCTGGAATTAAGAACAGAGGCCATTTGGTTCCAGCAGGGTAATGTGTCTGCTAGCAAATTGCCTCTGATTTTCAGGTAGTTCCTTTGTATGGAAAGCACCCATTTTTATGGAAAACTGAGAGATGCTGGGGCTGGTCCCTGATAAGAACTTCTCACTGAACGCTAACACTTCCTCTACCCCTAACCTTAAATGTATCAGGAAAACAAACCCTTACCCGAACCATTACTTTTATAAGAACCTGAACACGAACCCTAACTGTAAACACAACATTTAAACAAAATCTAACATGAAATTTTCCCCTATTCAGCCCCTAAACCTGCACCTAATCATAATTTTAAAATGAAATCTAACACTATTGCAAAAACTTATTGTAAAACTAGCAAATAACCTTAACACTTACACTAAATTGAAACCTAATCCTTAATTTAACTCTAAACCTAATCTCAATGTAATCCTACTTTTTAACGGAGACCTAACAATAATGCGAAGCCTTACCAAATGCTTATCGTAAACCCAACAATAACCAGAAATTTAAGCCTAACCATAAGTCTAAGCTTAAAAGATTCTTTCACCCTGAACCTAACCTGATCCCAAGGCCAATCCCTAATTTTTTAAAAATTTTTTTATTTTTGAACAACCATACAAGTTTTTAATGAAATAATATAAAATGTGTATATATTCTGTATATTGCAGTTACTCCCTGGAGTGCCCCACCCCTGATTACCCTCCCTTGTCCTGCCTTCCCCTACCCACAATATCTCTAAAAAAGTATCAGGTTGTAAAGCATTACATCTTATCTGGATTTAACACATGCTAATAGCCCAACTTTCTCACTGTCCAGGCTCTAGTCCCCACCTCCACAGATGAGTGGAGACAATCGAACATAGATTTCTGGGTTAAGCTGATTTTACACAGCATTGATCTCTTCCATAGCCATCCATTTACCTTCAAAGGCTCCAATGTCATTGTTTCTAATTGCTATGTAAAATTCCATAGTATAAATGTACCACCGTTTTTGGATCCATTCTTCCAGTGAGGGACATCTGAGTTGTTTCCATAGCCTAGCAATAGTAAATTGTGCTGCTATGAACGTAGATTTTGCTGTGTCACTATAATGTGCTGATTCTAAGTCCCCTGGAAAGATACCCAGGAGTGGAATAGCAGGGTCATATGGTGGACTCATCCCTAGGTTTTTGAGGATTCCCCATACTGCTTTCCAGAGGGGCTGTACCAGTCTACAGCTCCACCAACAGTG